>PVKB01003694.1:77294-182591 GCA_004027205.1 Ctenodactylus gundi | reverse complement strand
GCGAGACCCCGTGGAGAAGGAGTGACTGTCCAGCCGGGCAGCTACCGGCGGGTCCTGATCCAGCCACGGACTGGCGAGCCCTGGACAAGCTCATTTGCGGGTCGGCTGTGTCGCCGGTAGTCAAGAACACGTCGCACGGTGAGCATAAGGGACCCAGGACGGGAACAGTTTTAAGAGGCAGAACAACGCTTGCTTTCCTACTTAATTAATTAATTGATCGGTTTATTATGGTTTGATTTGAGAATTGGATTGACTGATTGTTGTGTGAATAAAAGAACATCTCCAAGGTAAATCCATCTGCCTCTGTCCCGTCTGTCTCCTCTTACTGAGTGCTCGCGACAGATGCCCTCTCTCTTAGGCCTGTAAAGATAGAAATAATGTAATTCACTGTTATTCTTTTTGCCTCTAACCAAGATGTGTTTTCTTGCATTTCCTGAGGTGAGAACACCATATGTTAGAAGTCAAAATAATCTGGGTAGTGTATTTCAGAATACATGCCACAAACCATTACAAATGCATTGATTTCAATATGTTATTTCAGGCACAGAAGTAGAAGGCACTGGTTTTACAAGTCCTTCTATCTAAACATCAGTGACTTCAGTTCTTAATTACTTGTCTGTTTCCATATCTGAGTGAGAAAAACAAAAATGCGGATCAATTTAATTCCTGACTTGTGGATACCAAGTACCACTTAGGCACCCTTTCTCTTAGGTTCATATTCTTAGAAATGTAGTTCACTGTTATTTTTTCTGCCTGTGACCAAAATGTGTTCTTTTGCATTCTTTGAGGTGAAAACAACATAACAGAAGTGAAGAAAAGCTGAGGGTGTAGTTCAAAATACACACTAGCAACCCTTACAAACGCACTGATTTCAGTGGGGTTTTTCAGGTACAGAACTCACTTGTTTTGCAACTCCTGTTTTCTAAACACCAGAGACTCCACTTCTTACCTACTTTGCCTGTTTCCAAAACTGAGTGAAAAACTTTGAAATGGAAGCTCTATCTTGATTCCTGAGTTTTGGATACCAAGTATCACTTAGACCCCCTCTCTCTTAGGCTTGTATAGATAGAAATGGAGTTCACTGCACCGGTATTCTTCTCACCTCTTACCAAAATGTGTTCTTTTTCATTCTCTGAGGTGAGAACAACATGGCCAAAGTCAAGAAAAGCTGGGGAGTGTAGTTCAAATACATGCTACAAACTCTTATAATTGCATAGATTTCCATGGGGTTTTTCAGGTTCAGAAGTCATTTGACTTACAATTCCTATTTTATGTTTTTAGCTAGTTTGTCTGTTGCCATAACTGAGTGAAAACCACTGAAATGGAAGCTCTATCTTGATTCCAAATAGCACTTAGGCTCCTTCTCTCCTAGGCCTGTATATTTAGAAATGTAGTTTACTGTTATTCTTCCTGACCAAACTGTGTTCTTTTGCATTTTCTGAGGTAAGATCAACATAGTAAAGTCAAAAAATTCTGGGGAGTGTAGTTCTGAGTGCATGCTACCAACCCTTATGAATGCATTGACTTCAATGTGCTTTTTCACATAGAGATGCCACTTGGTTTACAACTCTTGTTTTTTGGGCACCACAGACTCAAGTTCTTGCCTACTTCATTTTATTCCATTACTGTGTGAGTAACATCAAAATGGAAGCTCTGACTTCATTTCTGTCTTGTTGGTAGCAAGTAGCCCTTACATGGGCTCTCTCGTAGGCCTGTATAAGTAGAAATGTTATTCTTCTCACCTCTGACCAAAACGTGGCCTTTTGCTTGGCCTTAGAGTGCGAACAACATGATAGAAATCAAGAAAAGAGGGGGAGTATCGTTCTGAATACATGCTAACTACCCTTACAAATGCACTAATTTCACTGGGCTTTTTCAGGTACAGAAGTCACTTGTTTTACACCTCCTGTTTTCTAAATGCCAGAAACTCTAGTTCTTAGCTACATTGTCTGCTTCCACAACCGTGTGAGTAACACTGAAATTTAAGCTCTATCTTGATTCCTGACTTGTGGATACCAAGTTGCACTTAGAAGCCTTATCTTTTAGGCCTGTATATGTAGAAATGTAGTTCAGTGTTATCCTTCTTGCCTCTAACCATAATGTATTCTTTTACATTCCCTGAGTAGAGAACAACATGGTAGAAATTAAAAAAAAAAAAAAGCTGTGGAGTGTCGTTTGGAATACATGCTACCAACCCTTACAAATGCAATAATTTCAATGTTTTTTTTTTTCAGGTACAGAAATCACTTGTTTTAAAATGCTTGTTTTCTAATCACCAACAACTCCAGTTTTTATCTAAATGGGATATTTTTATAACTGAGTGAGAAACCTTGAAATGGACGCTCTATCTTGAGATTTCTGATTTGTGGATATTAAGTAGCACTTAGATGCTCTCTCTCCTAAGCCCATGTTGCCCTCAAATGCAAGTAGATGCTAGAAATGTAGATCACTGTTATTCTTTTTTTTCTTTGAACAAAATGTGTTTTTTGCATTCCTTAAGGTGAGGACAACATGGTAGAAGTCAAGAATATCTTGGGAGTGTCACTTTGAATACATGCTACCAACCCTGAAAAACTCATCGATTTCAAAGCAGTATTTTAGGTACAGAAGTCTCTTGTTTCACAACTCCTGTTTTCTAAACACCGGAGACTCCAGTTCTTAGCTGTTTTCTCTGTTTCCATA
This sequence comes from Ctenodactylus gundi, assembly GCA_004027205.1. Taxonomy (NCBI): domain Eukaryota; kingdom Metazoa; phylum Chordata; class Mammalia; order Rodentia; family Ctenodactylidae; genus Ctenodactylus; species Ctenodactylus gundi. The sequence continues at coordinate 179,909 of PVKB01003694.1, read as the reverse complement.
ATTCAGTGAGAAGCACTGAAATGAAAGCTGTATCTTGATTCCAGACTTGGGGATACCAAGTAACACTTAGATGTGATCTCTCTGAAACTTGTATAAGTAGTAATATTATTATTCTTGCCTCTGACTATAATATGGTTTTTGCATTCCCTTAGGGTTAAAACAACATAATAGAAAGAAAAGCTGGAGAAAGTAGTTTAGAATACATGCTACCAAGCCTAACAAATGCATTGATTTCAATGGTTTTTTTCTCATAAAGAAGTCACTTTAAAAAAATTCCTGTTTCCTAAACACAAACGACTCCAGTGCTCACCTACATTGTCTATTTCCAAAACTGAGTGTGCAGCATTGAATGAGAGGTCTACCTTGATTTTGACTTGGGGATTCAAAGAAGTATTTAGACACACTCTGTTTTAAGCCTGCATTCATTCAAATACAAGTTGAAAATACAAAGGAAGTTCACTGTTATACATGCTGCCTCTGTCCAGATTAATTTCTGTTTTATCCCTGGAGATGAAAACAACACTGTAGAGGTCAAGAAAAGCTGGAGAGTTGTTTTTAGTGCAAGCTACAAACCCATTTAAATGCGTTGAATTCAAAGGGCTTTCTCCATATACAGAAGTTACTTGTTTTACAACTCCTGTTTTCAAAACACCAGAAACTCCCATTCTTACCTCCAATGTCTGTTTCCATAACTGAGTGAGCAACATTGAAATGAAAGCAAGTAGTATGTAGAAATGTAGTTCACTTTTTTTTTTTTTTGCCTTGGTCCAAAATGTGTCCTTTTATATTCCTCGAGATGAGAACAACATTATTGACATCAAGAAAAGCTGGGGAGTAGTTTTGAATACATGCAATAAACCCTTTCAAAGGTGTTAATTTCAAAGGGGTTTGTTCATGTATTTAATCAGTTGCTTCACAAATGCTGTTTTCAAACAACCAGAAACTCCAGCTCTTAGTTTCACTGTCTGCTGTCTGAACTTAGTGAGAAACACCGAAATGTAACCTCTATCATGAATTCTGGTTAGTGGGTACAAAGATGTATTCAGAAGCACTCTGAGGCGAGTATTTCATTCAGAACAAATAGTAGATAGAAATGCAGTTGACTTTTATTCTTCTTGCTTCTGTCCAGAATGTGTTCTTTTGTATTCGCTGAGATGAGACTAATATTGTAGAAGTCAAGAAGTTCTGAGGAGTCGTCTCAGTTACTTTTTCATTGTTGTGACTCAATACCGACATCCACAAATTTAGGAAAGGAAAGGTTTATTTTAGCTCACAGTTTCAGAAGGTCACAGTCTATTCAGGGGCAGCTGGCAGCAATGGAAGTACATGGCAGAGGCAGAGGTGGAGGCAGCTTCTTATAACATCACGAACAGAAAGCCAAGTCAAGGCAAGTTGAGCCTAGTCCCCCAAGGAAGGCAGGAGGCAGCTTATATGTCCTTCCAGGTCTCATCCTAGTGATCAGCTTCTCATGAATCCAGGTATGGAAGGTGTGGTAAGTCCCCACGACAGGCTGGTAATCCAATTTACGTGCCTCTAATCCAATTTACATGCCTTCCTATTTGTGATGTCCTGAGAAGCTGCTTCCACCTCTGTCTCTGCCATGTACTTCGAATGCTGCCGGCCGCCTCTGAATGGACTGTGACCTTCTGAAACTGTGAACTAAAATAAACATTTTCCCCCCTAAATATATGTATGTCAGTTATTGAGTCACAGCAATGAAAAAGTAACTGAGACAGAAATTGGTACTGAGAGTGGGGTTGTGGCTTGGAAGTCTTTGGGACTGATTTTTGGGAGGAATTTGGAAAGGTTCAAGGATGTCAGCTGGAGAAGGCTTGAAGTGCTCTGAGCCAAGCTTGATGGAAGATTCTGATCAGAGCTCAGAAGACCAGAATGATGATAAAAGTGTGGATTGGAAAGGCCAGGCTCAAGAAGCTTCAGATGGGAAGGAGGACTTGTATTGGCAAGTGGCCTAAAAACCACGTGTGCTATACTCTGACAAAAAGTTTGTTGGCATTTTGCCCTTGTCCAGAGATTTTGTCTGAAACTGAAGTTAAGGGTGGAGGAAATCTTAAGGCAGACTGATGTTCAAACTGTTGCATGGCTTCTGTTTGCGGCTTTTAGCCAGCTCTATATTGAAAGACAGGAGACAATGGCAGAGAGAACAGATGTGAAAATCTTGCAGTCTGGAGTAAAAAAGCCCTTGGTGGGTTCAAAAGACTAACATTAAACAAAAGCCAAGAAGTTGGAAACAGGACTGTAAAAAAAGAGGCCTTCACAGTGTCTCAAGAAGCAGCAAGATCCTACCCTTTATCAATTAAAGTGTGCAAAGGCAAAATATCTTCTTGTGTGAAGAGTACTCCAGAGCTTCCCTGTAGGGTCAAAGAGGGAAGTGTTCACCAGAGTTCAACTCTCTAGAGTTCAGAAATCCAGACACTTAAAAGCTGCTGCAGCCATGGCACAAGGGGCCAGACTACTGCTCAAGCCAGAGGCAGGTCTTGGAGGTGTCCACATGGTCTCGGTTTTACAAGAGTTGTGGGTTCAAAGAGGCTTCCACCCAGATTTCAGAGGAAGGCCTTGGAGGCCAAGAAGTGTGCCCTTGGGAGGGCAGTGTGTGAAGTTGTGAAGGAGAAGCCTAAGGTGTGATGGAAAGCCCAAAAATTTGGAGAAGCCAGGAGCGTGGATTGTCAGCTGAGAAACGCAGCAGGCCGTGAGTGGATCCAGCCCAAAGGAGAGAAGATGGAGGAAGGTGGAGGTTGCAGTCAGCAGCAATGCCATGGGGTGGGGGGGCCGGGTCATCAGAGCCCTTTGGAGTCCATTTCCCACTTCTGGTAACAATTTAGTCTCAACTTGCCTTCCGTTTGTGGTGTCATGAGAAGCTGCCTCCACCTCTGTTTCTGCTATGTACTTCGATTGCTGCCCCTGAATGGACTGTGACCTTCTGAAACTGTGAGCTAAAAAGAACCTTTCCTCCCCTAAATTTATGGATTTCAGGTATTGAGTCACAGCAATGGAAAAGTAACTGAGTCATAGATCCAGAGAGAGAGAGAGAGCATTGAAACAAAGTCCTACTAGTGGGTGAGTTTGTAATGACTACTTCAAGTCCTAGAGCCATAGATATTAGGTAAGATTTAAATGAGAATATTACTAATCCAATGAATTTAATAGAAATTTTAGTCAGTGTACTAAGATTGAATGAAAAAAGCACACCAGATGTTCATGGAGTATCTTGGGTTGAGTGTATCAACCAAGTTAACCCGTTTCTTAGACTCGGTACCTGGATAACATTTTTGCAAGTGCTTCTCAATTTTCACAACATTCTTTTCTCTCAGGTTGGTATATTTTGTGCACAGTTTAGAACACTTCAGCGATCAAAATGAAAATTTCTCTAGGAGAGGCTCTGTAACCTACTTTATGACTGCTTCATAAATAGTCCAGGACATCAAGATAACTATGAAAGTGTATCCAACTATACCATGGAGTAGTTGGAAAACAACTCCAAGAGTGGGCGGAAGTGTTTTGGAGGATCTAAAAGCTCACAAATAGCCTTTCTATGAGACACAAAGGTTGAAGAAAAGAGGCAAGATTGAAATATAACAACCTCCAATCAAGGAATCCATTCCTCCTCCTAGGATGTTGGGATTGGGAAATATTTGTAGATGTGAACATCTGAACCATTGATTGAGAAGAGGCTGTGGCAGCAAGATGGCTCAGAAATCCTTGGAAGGCTGCTCCTGTAAAAGGCTCTTTCTGGAAAGTCTCCTGGTAGTCAGCACTGGTTCCTGTAGCATCTTTGGCTTATGTGTACCTCAAAGCTGCCTCTGCTGGATCCTTGACTCAGAGCTGATCTTGAAATATATGTGAGTCAGAGAAGTTACAAACCACAAGTCTATTAGAAAAAAGAGAGAACAAAAGCTCCCAACCAGAGAAGGGAATCCAGTGTTGGAAGTCAACTTTTCCTTCATAGGGATCCTCCTCTTAGGAACTTTTGGCTGTCTCTTATCTCTGGTGAATCCTGAGACTGGTAAGGTCCTACTGTGCTGTGTATTATGCTGGCAGCTAGGGAGCCAGCTGGCTAGGTTGTGGTAGGTGACAGTGATGTATGGCCTAACTCCTCTACCTCTCTTTGTTCCTTTTGTGATTGAAGACCTTCCCTCAAAATGTGCTCACCATATTTTTAAAGAGAAGAACTTGAGAGTAAGGAGAATAAAAGGAGCTGGCAGTTTACTGTCATCTTACAGCCCTCTGAAGACCCACTTCCATCACCAAATCTGCCTGTCCCTCGGCTTCCCTAATAGCAACATTCCCAACCACTGGAGATCATGACGTAGGTGATCAGATGTCCTGATGGTAAGAAAATAGGGTTTGCATGGAATGAAACGTTCCAGAAACCTTCCTGGTCATGCATGCACTATTATATGTTGTGCCTACTACAACCATAGTAATACTCTGTTGGGTGCTTAATTTTTATGATTTGAGCTACTTCTGGGAAGACTGAAATAGGAGTATATATATATATATATGTGTGTGTGTGTGTGTGTGTGTGTGTGTGTGTGTGTGTGTGTGTGTGTTTATTTTTATGTAAATATGATATATTGCACTTATACATATCAATAAAACGAGAGAAAAATTCACATGATGTGAAATTTAACATTTTTTTTTGTAAATATATGAGTTCCAAATTCTATAACACCTTAGTACCATGGGGTCTGGGAAATTGGTATCTATGTCCACCCCTTTTTCAGAGGTTCACCTTTCCCTACCTGACCATTGCCTTTCTTTCTTCCCAGCCATTTTTATTTGGGCCTTTTTATGTTATTATTTTTGTGCATTTCATAAGAGAGACACCCATCTATAATCAGTCTTTTGTGCTTGATCTATTTTACTGAGCATTATTGACGCTAGATGACCCCATTTTCATTCAAATGCTTCATATCTGTCTTTCTATATGGCTGCATAATATTCCGTTATATATAAGTACCACATCTTCTTTAACCATTCCTATATGGATGGACTGGTAGTTTGTTTCTAGGAATTGGCTATTATGAATTGTGCTGCTATAAACATGGATATGCATATGTCTTTTGGTATGTTGACTTTATTTCTTTTGAGAATATGCCCAGCAGGACAACAGCTGGATCAAATGGAATTTCCATTCTCAGATTTCAGAGTAACCTCCAGACTGCTTTCCATTATGTTTGTACTAGATTGTATTTCCACCAGCGGTGGAGTAGAGTTCCTTTTTATCCACACCCTCACCAACAATTGTTGTTTTTTGAGTTCTTGATGTAGGCCTTTCTCACTGAAACCTCAACATTATTTTTGTTTGCATTTCTCTGATGGTCAATGATGAACAGTTTACCATGTGCTCATTGGCCATTTGTACTTCTTCTGTGAAGTTTATTTTCATTTCAGCTGCCCACTTGTTGATGGGATCATTTATCACAGGGGATTTTATGTTTTTCAGTTCCTTGTATATTCTAAATATTAATCCTTGGTAGATGCCATAACTAAATATGATTTTTAAATGCTGAGATGCACATTTTTTAAAAAGCTGCTTTTGAAATGTAAACCACAGAATTAAAAATCAAACATAGTGCATTCCAGAGTTAATATAGATAAATGGTATATAATGTGATAATGCCACAAAGTTATTCCACAAAGCCTCTAGGTAGATTCTAAACTTGAAAAAACAAAAAATTTCTAGTTTATTAGCTGAAGGTATCACCCCTTATGCTACTTTTCTACCACTGACTTTTTTTTTTTAGAAAATAAAGGAATTTATTTACTTATTTATTATTGAGACAAGATCTTACACTTTTGTCCAGGCTGGTCCTCCACTCACTATGTAACCCAGGCTAGCTTGCAACTCATAGCTCTCCTATTGTCTTAGCCTTCTGCGTCCTGGGGTTATAGACAGTCCTGGGGTTATAGTACCAACTATTAGAAAATAAAGAAATTTAAAGGTTAGAGGAAGGGGAATTCAAAGCAGAATGATTGACTCTTCCCTAACTTCAAGAGCTGGCATTGATTGGTCTTGTTGATTTGCCTCCCAAGCATCCATCAATTTGGGCTGTCTTTCTCTGTCCTGCTAAATTTGCCACCTTCATTGTCTGGACCCACTATATAGCCATATTCTCTTCCTATATACAAACTGTGGTATTTATACACAATGGAATGCTATGCATCTATAAAGTCCAACAGCATGGAGGCTTTTACAGGCAAATGGAAGAAACTAGAGAACATCACGCTTAGTGAAGTAAGTCAGAAACAGAAGGTGAAACATCGAATGGTCTCTCTGATATGAGAGACCGAGATCACAAAGATATTATGGAAGTTAAAATGAAAAACAAAGTGAAACGGGGGAGTAGGGTTAGGAGGGACGGAGGGGAGAGGTGGGGGAGGGACAAAAGGAAAGTGGGAAAGTCCCTGTCACCCTGACAAGGTACATATGTGCACAAAATGCTCAACTTCATTGTAAACCTTTAATTTTGCACTTATACATATCAATAAAATGGAAAAAAAAGACACAGAAGAGCCAGAGGACTGACTTCTTTTCTAATGCTCCAGGATGTACACATTATCTCCACATTCCACACCTGTAACTTTTTTCCTTCGCTTTCTATGAGGTTTTCAAATAAAAACTAACTACAATGACAAGATAAATGTTTTATGTGTAATTCCGTGGACGAATGTCAATTAATCCATGAAACCATATTTCAACAATTCCCTTAGGGTGGCCCTCCTAAAATCTTATATAAAGCATTGCTTTAAACTTCAGGTAGGCTGAGGGCCACCAACACACTGTGTGGCTACCAAAACAGCCACAGATTTCTCCTTTCCCTACATGCTGTTTGGATGGCAGCCTCCCAGCCTGCACCATGTCACTCTGCTAGGAAAGGCACAGTGCCTGCTTCCTTCTTTATACAGTGATATGTGTCCTAAGAGGAGCTATGGCTTCAGGATCCAGGTTCCACACTCCACAAGCAAACAGGCCTACCTGGAGCCCCTGATATAAGAGGCTCAGGCTGAGTCCCACTATTGCTCTTGCTTCACGGAAGAATTCTGAGCTCCGTCAGTTTCCAAACATTCTGAGACCAAGGTGCCTTCTTTAAAACCATTTGAAGCAGCCAGCCAGCCCAGGCTCAGGGCCAGGGCCAGGCTTTGAGCTGAGACACAGGATAGGTTCTGCAGATGCCAGTCTCCTGAAAGCAAGTCTGATGCTCCAAGGTGACTTCAGTCGTCTTCATGCTGAAGATGAGACAACCACTTGCTAAAATCCAGAGGATTCTACTTCCTACTCAGACAGCGTCAGTATGGTCAGAGAGTGGAGTGCATATCCAAATTATATGAATATACATAGTAAGGGCTTAAAGTACTAGATGATATTGTATTAGCAGTTAACATTCTTCTGGGCACAATTGGTAGCTCAAAAAAAAATTCCTATGATTTAAGGGCATTTTTTCCTGTCACTGTTCTTCGGCAGAGAAGTGTCAGCAAATACCATGTCCATCTGAAGTTTCCAGCTTTTATCCTTCAGCAGGGTTCATACCATGTGAGTCAGATGTAAACCAATTACTTGTCAGCCCGGGACAACTGGGCTTCCCTCCCAGCATCTTCCTCTGTAATATTGCAACCGCAGGGCCAATACATACCAATCAAATGAAAGCCTCTGCTCAGCTTCCAGCTGCCAGACACCAGCTTCTCTGCCAGTCAGATCTTTTGCCCATTTATTTGCTCTTCAGATGGTGGTTACTCCAGCTAATGTGGAAAAAAAAATCTCTGTTTACGAGCACAGGCCAGCAGGTAGAGCCACACAAAATGGGGTTTGGCAATTAGTGGTAAGGTTTTCAAAGATGGGACTTTCAATGAGACTGTCTTAAATAAATAAATCTTTTTTCCTAATAAAGTAAAAAATAAATGATATTTCTCTTTGGCACAAAATAGCTGATGTGACATCTTGCCTGTATATTTGTTTGTTTCTATGTGTAATGTTAACAATACTTATCATTTCTATTGCTTTAGTGAACCTCTTGGATATTTGTTTGGCGCGGGCCTGTGGATTTCATTTGTGACCGAGGTAGGCACCCAGGGTGATATAGGTTCCCACCAAGGCCAGGCTGAGCAGAGACTTCAGAGATAGCCAGGAGAAGTCAAACAGAGGCCACATGGTAGGGCCATACAGCTCCACAGCCTCCATTATCCTGGATCCAGGTGTACAGAAGTTGGTTCAGGTATTCGGTCATCCAGAGGGAGATGTTGTCCACCAGAGGCAACATCTCCCGGTTGACACTCTCCACACACATGGCCCCACTGAACACAAAGAAGGCCACAATCTTCCCCGAGTTCACCCATCCATAAAGAGCTCCTCCACCATGTGGCAAAGTGTCCCCTCGCAGGAAAGGGTGTCAGGTGCAGCTGGCTGGACATTTCGGTGAAGTCCTAAGGTATTGACAGGAGAAGTCACTGCAGGCCTGGCAGAGGGTACAGTGGATCACAGGTGGCACGGAGCTGAGCACAGGCCCCACGGCGACTTCTGGGATGGCAGAAGCAGTGGTGGTGAGGTCCTGGCAGCCAGGTCACAGTGGGCAGGGAGTTGCACCCCAGCAGGGAGGAGAAGCCTGCGACAGGGGCTGCCCTGGGGTCCCAGTACTCTGGCCTCCAGCATCCCACTCCCAGCCTTTTTGTGACAGTTTATAGTGGATGTACTTAATATCACAACCTCCCATTATCATACCCTATTCTCCCAGTGTGCACCATCCTTCTTTGGAGGAAAAACAGCTGGGTACTAACAGCACCTTTTGCCTGGTTCCCACCCCAATGGTCCTAAAAGGAAAAAAAAAAGTTATAGTCCAGCTATTTCGTTGAATGTGTTTTGCATTCTTGGATGAAGGGGTGTCTTCAGTCATGCAGAACACTTGATTCCAGTGTTTCCCCCTTGGAATAAGATTCAAGAAGTTTTGATTCGGGTCAAGATGGTGGCTGAGTAACAGAACTGCACAATGTTTCCTCATCAGCCCACTTAAAAAGTCAAGAATTTAGTTAGAAAAAGTGTGTTCAGTAGAGCTAGGAAAGAGACAAGCATAACCAACAACTGAAAGGAGGCCAGGGGAAGGTCCAAAATTCCGAAGGATCATCGAAAGCAGAGAAAAAAAAAATCTCAGCAGCCCAGGAAGCTGCTGAAGCTGGCTGCAAACAGCTGGAGCTGCAGGCAGCTGCAGACAGAGAACGCTTTTATGGGCCTTCTTCTGTCCATCCCGTGAGCCAAAGGCTTCTAGAGGCTTCCAGGGAATGGCATCGCCCTGTCAATCCTGACCCCCAGAAGCTTCCAGAGGCATCTAGGACCAGGAATTCCATCACCCTGTCTGTCCCTTGGGCCAGAGGATTCCAGAGGCACCTAGGACCGGGCCTTCACCAAACCCTGCTGTCCTGTGCACCAGAGACAGCCAGAGGTAACAGAATCATGAGGAAACGTGGTAACAAATCTTCTACAAAAAACCCTGACACCCCAGAAGGTGATACCAGGGAAACTGAAATTGCAGAATCCACAGATGAAAATGGCAAAAGGATGGTAACTTCTGGGTCCAGATGTTCACTGAATTAGAGCAGAAATTAAAGCAAGAAATAAAACAGGAAATAAAACAGACAGTGCAAGAGCTACACCAACACATAGCTAAGTTAAAAACAAGCCTTGAAAAGCAAAAAGAGGAAACCATAGAAGAAATATACCAGAAGATAATGAAGGCAATACAAGAAATTAGAGAAAAACATAACAGAGATATAAAAAATTGAATCCAGATATTCAGGAAGTGAAAAACACACAGGAAATAATAAGCAACCACATTAAACATCTTCAGAATAAAATGTCAGACCTAGAAAATTAAGTGACTGAACTGCAACATACAGGCCATGAAGAATACAAAGTAAATAAGAAAGAGAGCGCATCATTACAATGGCTGATGGATGATTCAAGGAGAAACAACCTCAGAATTATGTGAGTGCAGGAGAAGACTGAGGACAAAACAAAAGGCTTAAAGGACATGCTTAATGAAATTATGGAAGAAAATTTCCCAAACTAAGAAAAGAAATGAACATGGAACTATTGCAGGCATATAGAACACCAAACAACTTTGATCAGAAGAGATCCTCATCACAACACATCATAATTAAAGTTCTAGAAACCCAACACAAAGAGAAAATACTAAAAGCACTAAGAGAAAAACAGAAGGTGACCTACAAAGATAAGTCCATCAGGATAACTGCAAACTTCTCAATCCAGAATCTAAAAGCCAGGAGATCATGGAGCAATGCCATCCAAACACTAAAAGAACATAAATGCCAACCAAGACTGCTATATCCAGCAAAATTATCTTTTAATTTAAAGGGAGAACTTAAAACTTTCCATGATAGAGAAAGCTTAAAGGGAATTGTAGCCACAGAGCCAGTATTGCAGAGAATACTTAAAGGAAACTTAGAAAGTGAAAGGGAGGCCAGTGCCACCAATGACCCCAGAAAAAAAGTGACAACAGCTAGAGGAGAATGAGCTGTGAAAAAGTAAGGCTATGCATGAAATTAGTGATGAATTGATAGGTGAAAGGAAAAACCAAATAGGGCAAAATTTTAATTATTAGTGAAATATGAGTAATCAATGTATGGAAGTAGAAAAAAATCTGAAATAACTGAGCATAGCTATTTATCTATTGCTTTAACTGTAGCATACTTATGTGATACAGACAAGTCCATTTAATGTAGCAAATTGATAGTCTTAAGCTTGTTGAATGTACAATTCACTTTTTTGATGCTGAATGTGAGTTTATCCTCTTTGAGAGGTGGAAACATAAGCAGCACCAAAACAGCTTGGAGGAAAGGTAACATTTAAAGAGAAAATGTAATAAAATAGTAGAATGGTAATTAAATCATCGGATTGATATACTTTTAAAACAGTACCAGTTCTTCTATAAAATCTATGAAATATCCTCCCATAACATTATTATTATTAGTAACGGTATAGTAGTGTGCAAAATAGAATAATTACTAATTAATAATGCAACATGGGGAATTGACACAAAATCTCTTAAGAATACAAATGCACAAATATATGGATGGATAGGCAGATAAAATTATAAACTAAATCTAGCAGAATGCCAGTAATCGATGAAATGTGAGTAAATAAGTTATGAAAGTTAAAAAATTCTGAAATAACTAATTTTACCTTCATATCTGTTACTTTAAGTATATTTATGTGGTACAGATTTAAGTTCATTTAATGTAGCAATGTGATATAGTTTCAACTTTGTTTTATTGTAGCAATTCACTTATTAGGTCACTGATGAAAATTTATCCTAAGAACACTGATTGATGTAAAGATAAGCCTGTGAATGTACAAAAGTATACCTTCCAGTACTCAGCCAAAGCATTTGAAATTTAACTTTTTTTTTCTTCTTTCTCAGTTTACTAGTCTTTTGAACTACATGCTTGTAGTTATTTTCTAATGTGAACTGGTGGATAAGGCCAGGTTTAAGAATAGCAACAATACAGAAAAAAAAAAACCTTTTGGTAAATACGCCAATAAAGGGATTGGTTGGATTCAGAGAAGAGGCATCAAGATTTAACTACTGTGACCCATTTGAGGAATAGGAAGCTGAATTAAAGTGATGACTTAAGTGAAATGATTTTGAAGATTAATATGTTAAGTACCGTATAGTCTCTCTGACTTGGAAAACCCAGAACACAGACGTTCTATAGAACCACATGAAGCGATAGCTGGAGTTAGGGGAAGGGATATGGAGGGTGTGGGAGGGTCAAAAATGGGAAGGGATTGTAAAGTTGATATGATACATATGTGCACGAAATACCCAAATTCATTGTAAACACTATGTATTACATATGTATATTAATAAAAAATAGTGGGACAAACGTTTTGATTCAAGCTCCTTTCGGATCTTTATTTCATGAGTCACTACTAAGTATGAATATCAGTCCACTTCCTCCATGATGTTGTATTTTTTGAGGGCAAGTTTCTGTCAAGTTTCCTTTTTTCTAAAACCAAAAAAAAAAAAAAAAAGCATTAAGCAATGATCCCATCAATCTTCAGAACTTTCCGTTTACAAAAGCTGCTCTGAGACTTCCAAATGATCTGGGAGTTGGGGCGGTGGGTAAAATTTAGGATTTCCAGATTGATTCCCAGACTTCTGCTTCACCGAAATGTCAATCCGTAGAAACCCCAGCAGCAGATCTCAAGAGCACGCGATTAAAAAAGGTGGTGGCTGCAGCAGATGAATTAAATTTTCAATCCAGCGTGTGCAGAACTCCTGTGATATTCCCCTCTCTGCAATTTACACATGCACATATATGTGTGGACACAGACATGGGTCTCTATCCACCAGATTGTTTCATGCCTCCACGAGTGAGACACGGGAGGTGGACGATGGTAGAGTCCGGGACCGGGAAGGAATCTTCTTCAGATTAAACTCCAAACAGCAAATGCATTTTCCAAAAAGCTGTTTGATAAGTGAAGGCAGGACGCATCGGCCTGCCAGTGCCCAGCCGAGAAGCCAGCGCGCTGCATGTGGTGTAGTGGGGAGAAGAGGAGACTACATTACTACCCATCGATGTTCTACTGGAGCTACATTTCTAGGAAATCTATACAAGTCTCTCCAGATCTTTGGCTCATAACTGGAAAGAAAGAAAGGCTAATGCACAAATTAGATAGGTACTGATGTGGGGGGTTAAATGAGGTAGGAGAAAACAAAGATGAGTAGAAGGGACACAAGGAAATTCCTAAGGGCCTTAAAGACAATAGGCCTGTAATGGGACTCAGGGCTTGAGCTTTTCACCTGCAGACTGTGCTTGTCCATCCCCACCCCTCTCCTAGGGAAGCTGCACCGTAAACAGGCCAGCAGATCTCAGTTTCAACTGATGAGACTGTCATCCACTTTAACACTGCCCACCAAATGGGGAAGCTCCACAGACAGAGATACCCCATTTTAGGGACACCCCCAGCTCCAGCTCAGATCTCCCCTGTGGAGCACCAGTGGTAGTTACCACCTAGGAATGGGCCCTCCTCATTTCCCAAGGAAGGGCTGTGGTCTTCCATCTGCAAAGCGGATCCTCAGGAGTCCCACAGACATTCACCAGTCCTCCTCCTAAGTATGTCCAGCTTTGGTTACAGAGGGCCCTCTTAACATCACATGAGGACCCACACTCTATGAATATGTACTTTGAATTTCTACGTAATACATTTTCCTGATCTGCTTACTGATTGGTCCTGAAAATGTTTTTTTTTCTTGTTTTTGTTTTTTTGTTTTTTTCAGCTCTGGGAGTCAGCCAACCTGTTCTGTGAAAATGGCAAGAGTCAGGTTGGGTTGAGGGCTCCTCCCCTACGCCATCCTCTATGGTATAAAAAAAAAATTAGAAGATATGGTGTGAACAGCATTTGAGTTGCAGGATAGCTTACACTACTCATATGCATACTATCATCCTTGTTATTGAAAGGTTGCTGAGCCTTGTTTTTTTTATTCAGCAAACATTTACTGGAGACAAACTAATTGTAGGAGACATGATCCTTCATTTTCAATAAGCTTAACTCCCTCCACTAGAGGGAGCCAAATATACATGAATGAACTGAGGAGAATTGTGCAGATGGTGCTAGGTCTGTGGAGGGGGAGAGGGAGCTACAGGAAGAGGCTTATCAAAAAGAACTGGGCAAATATGCCTCCTGATTGGTCAGAAAATCTCCTGAGGGAAGATGCCTCAGAACTCCTGTTTTTGAGAAGGTTACTGAGATGAGCACAGAACCATTCAGCCTTTTATGGCCTTTTTTGTTTGTGTTTTTGAGACAAGTCTTGCTCTGTGGTCCAGGCTGGTCCTGAACTCACCATGGAGCCCAGGCTGGCCTTGGACTCACCGCAATCCTCCTTCCTCCAAAGTGCTGGGATTACAGGCGTGTGCCACCACGCCCAGCTAATATGATGCTGGGGAATTGAACTCAGGGTCTGGTGCTTGCAAGGCAAGAGCTTTAACTGCTGTGCCATTCCTCCAGCCCGCTTCAGCCCTTTATGAGAAGTTAATTGGGTGACCTCAGGTGAGGCCCTGTCTCTGGGCCTTCTGGTTGATCCGCATGCTCAGTTTTGCAGACTACTCTGCCAGAGCCAACAAGATCACCTGCAACTTCAGCATGGCTCTCTCCCAGAACAGCATCCACCATCAAAGCCCGAGCCACACACAAGCAACGTCCAGGCAGCACGGTGGTGAGAAGTTACCTCTCCTCCTTTATTTCCACATTCATAAAAAAGTTCTAATAGTTTAGTAAAAGAAAGCCACAGTGTATATAAAAATTATAGAAAGTTAAAAAATATATGGTTTTAGTATTCAAAAAAGCAGTTATGGATTGATTTTTCAGTCTAATTATCCAAGCGATCAAAATTCTGGGTTTGAAACTCCTGGAAGTCCTCTGGGATGGTGTCTGCAACAAGAGCACAGGGAAGTCGTTAGTGGGCTCCTTGCACACTCTGCACCCTGCTAGCCTCCGATAGAGGGAGCTGAAGGCTGTCTAAGAACACCAGGAGCCATTTTCTACTTCTGGTTGGCTTACCACCCAGCAGTGCTCATTCATAGGCCTAAAGAAATTAGCAGAGTGGCTTAGGTCTGAGATTATATTTGAATCATATGAAAATAAAGGCTGCTTGTTAATTAAACAGAATTTATCTCTGACCTCTAAACAGTGAATTATGCAGTTAAATTCTATGGATCTCAATTTCCATATCTATAAAATAAGAAATTGAGGTCTACTTTTTTGCTTCTTTTTTGAGACAGGCTCTTACTCTTGTAGCCCAGGAGGTCTCTTTAATTCTCTTACACAGGGACTATCAGCTTTTATTAATATGTGGCATGGACTCTGGGCTTTTGAGAGGAAACATGCTATAACAATATGATGGCATTATTTGATTAATACTAGCAATAGTGTTGTGCAGTAATGAGAATGTACATTACCATTGCAGCGATACATAAGGTTAGACCAGATGATGTTTTCTTGAGAGAAGCAGAAAACGCCAAGTCGGCCCCCACGCATGGTGGTGTCTATGGTGACTCCAGAGTCAGCCACCAGTTCGGACCCTTCATAAAATCGCACCCTGCAGATAAAACAAGCAGAGCAGGTCTCCGTAAAACCCAAACCAGGGGGGAAGTGTCCCCTGTGTGACCCACTTTTTTTTTACACACCTGCCTCTACTCTGACAGTTTTCTACTGATTTGGGTTGTGCTCCAACTAGTCTCTCTCTTTATTAGATTGGAAACTCTTAGAGGCAGGAGCTGTGGGGCAGCTTTTCCAGAATGATGCTAGGTACACAGTAAGCCTGACAGATACTTGCTGATGAATTGGAAACAGCCTGGTGTCTTGAGTGAGTGGTTTTGTGATGTCACTGACTTCTGATTGACCCTAGGTAAACACCTGCTCTTCTTTATATGTGGGCTGTATCATTCAGGAGACTCTCTGAGGCATGATTCAAAACCAGAGACATAGAACCCTCTAAGCAGAGGTTTAGACATCTGTGGGGCACTTTGGACTGTCAGAGAGGCAGTGAGTGACAGGAGCAGGGATGCTGGATGGCTGCCAATAACCTGCAAACTACAGCTGAGGCTCACTCTGCATCATGGACTTTTTTGGAGTATTCCTACTGTCCCATGGAAAGATAAACAGTTTGTTCATTAGTTTTGAAAATTAAAGAGTTGTTCACCATTTTAAAACTTAATATCACTACTAGCAACACTACTGTAATATTTAAGTCACCTACACATCAACTGGTGTTTGAATATCAGCTCTCCAGTGACATAAGCATGAAGCAAGCTTCCATTTTGTCTTCTAGTGTGGCTGTGCTTAAGTACTTATATAATTTTTATATAGCTCAGATAGATTTTTTGAAAATTATATACATAGGTATATATATATATATATATATATATATATAGTGTGTGTGTGTGTGTGTGTGTGTGTGTGTGTGTGTGGTACTGGGGATTGAATTCGTGGCCTTGCACTAGGTTACATCCCCAGCCCTGGGGTGTTTTTTGTTTTGTCTGAGACAGGGTCTTAGCGAGTCACTAATTTACCCAGGCTAGACTCAAATTTGCAAACTTTTTGCCTCAGCAAAGCAGAAAGTGCTGGAATTAACAACTGTGCACCACCACATTTGGCTAGGCTAGGCTATATTTTCTATTATTTCATTTTGAGACAGTAGAGGGACAGTTCAAAATATTTTCCATAAAAGAGGGTATGGTCTTAGTAGTAAGACATAGCATGATTAGGCACGATTTGTCTTACTGTGAGACAAACAGTACATTTAACATAATGCCACAAAGAAGAATGAAATAGAGTTCAGCCTTCACAATGTCCTTTTCCCAGTAAGCTGCTTTCCTGCCTGTCAGGAAATGCAGTTCTCACTCCTTCCTAGATGTACAACAGAAGCTGCCATGGGGTTTGAAGTGCAGTTAGAGGAATGAGAAAGGAAATACTTCATGTAAATTTCAAAGATACAACCTGAAGCCATCATCCCTCATGTGGCTAGTTAAAAAAAAATTCTACAAAAACAAAAGGAGAGGCTCCTTGGCTTCCATGATGTACTGTGTCGTGGTTTGGTTCTGGAGTGCTCCCAGAGCTTCACGCTCCTATGGATACTGAGTACTGTTGGGAGGTGGGGCCTGGCTGGGGGATGCAGGTGCTTGGGGCTTGACCTGGAGAGGCGTGTGCTGGCTCTGCCCCTCCTCCCAGATGTGTCTCTGTTCTTCTGTGCAGATGTGAGGATCTCTGGCTCCAGAGCACTGGTTCTGTCTGGCTCTGGCTATGGCTCTAGCTGTGTCCCCACCATGTGATTCCATCATTTTCTACCTGCCCACCCATGAGTGAACTGAGACCTTCTGAGACTGTGAGCTAAAATAAACCTTTCATCCAAAGCTGTGGATGTTGGGTATTGAGTCACACTGACAAAAAAGTACCTAAGGCATACTATTTGTAGCCAGCATTATGTTGGGCATGGGGGAGGCCAAGATTGAAAGGATACGGGTGCCACCCTCTCTGAGCTTATGACCCAGAGGGAAAAACTGACTGTCAAGGGTTTAAATGAACCTTGGCATAGGGCCTGGGACTCTTTGGGAGGGTGTGGGTGGTGCCTCAGCCACACTTTTTACCTCCCCTCAGTCTGAAGGTCTACTGTCGAGCTTCCCCATCATTATGGCAGAAAGGCACAGCCCTTCTCATAGTACTGAGCCCTCCTACCCTCCAGACCCCCTCAAACTCAGGCGGGCCTTCTGTGTGGGGTCACTCTAAGCTTGGTGTCTTAACCCTGCTCTCTTTTGGAAGCCTTGGCCTGAAGAGTAGAAATCCTGACAAGCCCTGAGGGTGATCTAGAGTCAAGACAGCTCAGGGAACCCTAGGCTATGAATTCAGAAGGATGCTGCCCTTCGTTTCTAATACTGGGAAAGCCCTGCTTA
Organism: Ctenodactylus gundi; assembly: GCA_004027205.1. Classification (NCBI taxonomy): domain Eukaryota; kingdom Metazoa; phylum Chordata; class Mammalia; order Rodentia; family Ctenodactylidae; genus Ctenodactylus; species Ctenodactylus gundi. The sequence goes on along the minus strand of PVKB01003694.1, from coordinate 162,431 downwards.
CCTGATATAGCCCACCTGGGGCCTGTGCTGCAGAAACCAGCGGTAGGACACCTTGTCCTTCCAGCCCACATTTCTGGAATCCTTCCACAGCAGTCTGACCTGGTCGCTGGTGTCCCCCGTGTGCCACAGAGAGTTACGGAGGTGTTCCCCAGGGCCTGTTTTGGACTTCACAGCCTGGACAGAGATTCAGCGAGGGAGTAGAAGGGGACTCAGAGACTCTCTTCTGCTTCCATTCTCTGAGGTCCATAGGTAGGAGTTTAGCAAAGAAAAACTGCAAGGTAGGGGGACTGGTGGATCTCTCTCCCCAAGAGGCTGTCTGCCATTAAGGTTGTTTTTCAGTTTCCCCAGATCAAGTGGTCAATAAACTTCAGTTCCTGGTGGCAGAGAGGAGCTGCACTCCCTTCAACACCCTGACCACTGAGATTAGTCCTGGATTCTTTCAGTTTTCCATGTCACCAAAGAAAGACCAATCATTGAGAGCCATCTAGCAGCCCCCAGGATATATGAGGTATAGCCCCAGACCCTACTGAAAGAGACCTGCTCAGGATCCCCTTTGGGACTCTCCTTCTGGAGCTCTCGCTCCCTAATAAATCCTACTTTTGCTCTTTGCCTAAATTGGACTCTAGGCATTTTATTCGTAACCACTTGAGGATCCATGGATCTGGTCATCTCCCTTACCTTCCTTTGAAAATGAGAGTCAGAACATGGTCACAACACAATGGTGCACTTGTGGTTACAGTCAGACCATCTTGAATTCAGACAGAAGCATAAACACTTAAGTGTCATTCCTACTGAGATGGCCCCTTCACACTCTCTAGGGAATAGTGCTGTGCTGCTCAATACTCTTTCTTATGCTAGAAGCCAGTTCTCCCCATATCTGCCCAGTGAGGGCTCACACCAAATGTCTGGTTGTTGAAGCCTACATTTGCCTCAGCAAGAGTGGCAGATGAAACCCACCAGCCTTCCTGAACGCAGTTGGCCCCACTGATAACTCAGTCCATTCCTAACACAAGTACCTCAAGATGCACCTCAAACCTTCCTTGCCTCTTTGAATCCCCAATCAGAATGGAGCTGGTGGGTAGCTCTCCTTCATCCAGGCTTGAACATTATCATCAATTCTGTCAGTTTCCCAGTTTTACTAAGTGCCAGCTGGGAGAACTCAGAATTTAAGAGGAGTGGGAAGGGCCCCCAGAAAGGGAGATGCAGGGGTTCAAGTCCCCCATACCTTGAGCTGAATGCCAGGCTCTGCAACAGCTCGGAACGGTGTGGCTTGCCAGTACGTTTGTTCAGTCTGCTTCCACATGACTACGTAGAAGCTGGAGCTATCTTGGTAACCAAAGATAAAGCCTGCATAGTCATCATCTGTTTGGGTATTCACATGGAAGGTCCCTTCAAAGTCAACTCCATTAAAAGCTGTGTACCCTGTAGTGATCAGACAGGATTAGAAAAACAGAGAAGCCCCACTAGCAGCGGGTAGAATTCTACGAGTGGTAACAAAGGCTGTGGACCTACCCACAGCCAAGCCAGGGTCGCTGTTCATGGTCTGAACAATCTCCATGCCCTGTAAAGAGAAGTGAGAGAATTTACACTGATCCTGAAGAGACTGGGGGACTGAAGAGGGTTAGAATCTCAGGCACTCAGTGCAAGACTGGAGATGTCTGACCTCCATAGGAGATTTTATCATTTGAGAAGTTGCTCTATCTGGTTATGTGTTCAGAAAAAGCACAAGCTGGGAAAGAAGGTTTACATAAAGATTCATACTGAATAAAAACAATTTTTCTAAGACTTTCACTTGAGCTCTTTCAATAAGCCCTTAACTGGTGAACATGCAACACTTATAGTGAACATACTATGCTCTGTGATCTGGAAAGCCAGTGTCTTTCTTCCTCAGCTACACAATGAGGAGGACACATAGGGGGAGTTCTCAGGAGAGATCAGGAGTGTGGCTCTGTGGTCACACTTCCTGGGCTCCAATTCCGGCCATTCAGCCATTTTCTGCAGTGTGACCATAACATCACTAAAGCTGTGTGACATGCCATTTATGAAATGGTGTGAGGAAAGTGCTCTGACAACGGCTACAGTGAGGAATGGGTGCATGAGAATAGCGCCTGGCTCATAGCTGCACCCTCTAAGCATGGTCTGACACTGGGGGAGAGGCCTCAGCTGGGAGACAGAGCTGAGCTGTTGCCAGAGGTGTGACACCTACCTGGTTCAGGACCACCCAGTTGGGGTCAATCTGGGCATCCCCCTCAGGATCCAGGACCACTGTCTGATAGGCCCTGAAGTCAGTCAGGGTGATCTCTGCGTTCTCAGGGCAGACATCAATCCGGTCAATGACCTGGTCCTGGTCAAAGTCAGTCTCACAGATGTCTCCTACCCCATCACCTGAGTGGAGGAGAAAGAAACAAGACTCAGCAAGCTCCATGCCCATCAGTCTTCAGCAGAGAAAGGTGTGGGTGGGACAGAAGCAAATCCCAGGCTTCCACCTTCTTGGTGACAATTTACACCAGTAGAGGGAAAGGAGTCCTGGGGGCTGCCCTTGCTGAGCTAACCACAGGTCCCACCCTAGAGCACTTGTAATAACCTGGGGTGTCTTCTGAGATCAACTGGAGTAGTTGCCCTGCACCTCATCCCCAGGAAGTTCTTATTATGTACAGGTTAACTCATCAGCTGGAAGTTCTTTAGCCTAAGTATACAGAAGTAAATGTCCATAGCCGTTTCTGGAAAAAATGTGCACAATGCAGGTAAAGTACTATTGTCACCGATACCTCTCTGAGGCTAACTTCTGGTGGCCCCTAGCTGAATCTGGCCCACAAGAGGTTTTTATTCAACTGACATGATATCTGAGACATCTGATTTGCACCGCATTGGGTTGGGCCATCTCCAGTTGACCACACTCCCTGTTTCTCATTCCTTGCCATCTCATCTGATGGGTGCACACACTTTCTTACCTGCCTGGCCCCCATGGGCATCTGAGTTTGTGATCCCAGACTTTACCATTCTTTCTGCCATTCCTATCCTGCCCTTCTTTCTATTCACTCCTCTCCCAGGCTCTGAGTGAAAGGACCAAGCACAGGAATGAAGACCCCTCAAGCCCTGAGGACCAAACTGTACGCAGCAGTGTCAGCTGCCTTGCTCTCTGTGATCTCATTGTAGAGATGCTTAGCTGATGAATGAGGACACTGAACTGAGGTCATGATCAGGCTTGAGGTCACCTGGTCAGAGCTGAGACTGCTTCAAGAGTTTGAGGAAGCGGGAAAGCTCAGGGCTGGTGGAGGTGTGCACCCATGTGCCTGGTAGGAGAGAGCCAGCCAAGCCTGCTTACTGTTGCTGTCCTCCTGGGCTGGGTTGGGAACCAGCCGGCAGTTATCCGGACCAGGGGGGACCAGGTCTGGGATGCCATCATTGTCATCATCATCATCACACTCATCTCCTATTCCATCTTTATCTGTGTCCAGCTGGGCGCTGTTAATGATGGTGGGGCAGTTGTCTGTGCTGTCCTGATGACCATCTCCATCACTGTGGAAAAGGCATTACAGCTCAGCAGGGGACATACATCCATACTCAGAAAGGAGAATCTGGACTAGAAGGTTCACCAGGTTTTTGTTTTACCTCATGAACCCCCCAGGGATTGTTCCCTTGATTAAGCTACCTATCAGCCTGGAGGACAACGTTCCCACTTCCTCAACCTTTTTAAGCAGCCTAGTCATTTCTTAGTTGAGAAAATAAAAGTCTATTTCTGTAATTTTGAACAGAGGCTCCTATAAGTACCTGGGGAGTGCAGAATGATGACTGAGGCAGAGATCATGAGAAGGGCACAGTGTGAGGGAGAGTGAAACCCATCACAGAATGAATCCTGGCTCAGGTCTGACCAAGTGACCTCAAGCATGACCATGACTTCAGCTCAGTGTCCTCATCCATCAACATAATAACAAAACCTACCACAGATACTTGTTATGAAGACAAGGTGGTCAGAATTCTACATATTAATTGCACTTCCTAAGCACAGGAAACCCGGTAGAAGGCCTATGCACTCCTCTTCATGACCTCTAGCAGCAGACAGGCCAGGGTTCCACCCTGAGTGCCAGGGCAAGTGGCAGAGAACAGGGCCACCTCTTCCCGAGGAGTAGGCATATACAACTGGAACCAGACTGCATCCAAAGAACTTGTCAGGACTCTTATTCTGGCTGTCTAACTTTCTTCTTGCCAGACTGAAGGGCCACCTGTAGGTGGGTCCACTGGCCCCTGAAGCTCACTTGAGTTTGCTGAGACATATCATAGCTATGCAGGACTGGAGCAAATTTTCTTACTTCAGAACCAGGGATCAAATACAGGGGTATTCTACCACTGAGCTATGTGCCCAGTCCTTTATTTATTTATTTTTTTTTTTCAATTTTGAGATAGGGTCTCACTAAATTACATAGGCTGGCCTTGAACTTGCAATCCTCCTGACCGAATGGTATTGCAGGTAGGCAGCACCATGTCCAGCCTGATTCTCCTTCCACCTTGCTCACCTGCATCCTGTCCTGGGCCCATTGACCCCACATCCTCTATGAGAGGTCATAGCTGAGAAGCCAAGGACCAGTCCATGTGTTTCAGGCCATACTTTCCAGATGACTTTATGTAGACAGAAAGGTCTCGGTGAATGTGAAGTCAACCTGGACAAGCAAGGCTATGGCTCTAAGGATAAAATATTGACAGCAGGGCTACTTATTCAAACACAGCATCACATGTTTCCCTGAGCTGTTGTGTGCAAAACCAAGCAGTCCCTGTCTTCTTCCGAAGGTTCAAGTTTGTGGGAATTAAATTGTGGTAGAATGGATCATTTGTTTTAGGCAAATATCTAGAGTTAGTTAGACAGGCTATTTTAGAAATTACTCTAGATGGTAATCAGTGGATAGGAAGACCTGCAACAGGGGACATTCTTGAAGTGCACCATTTAAAGTGGTAGAGTGGATGTTGGCTTTACCTTTTGCTCCAAAATGGAGAGAGACATCAGTGTCTTACTCTGTTTCTGACTTGCCCCATCCAATGACAACACAAGCACCATTTACCATATGACACCTGAGGGCCATAACTCAGCCAGGAGCTTTGCCTACATTAGCTTGAGTTTTCAGCATTACCTACAGATGCATTTCTTACTTCTACTTTGCTGATGAAGAACAGAGACTGAGGAGTCTCTGTTCACATGGACAATCGGCACTTGGCAGTAGGGGGTGGAGTATAATGAGGGCGATGGGACTCAGGAACTATTTTGGAGTGAGTGTGGGGGAGAACCAAATCTTCAGGCCACCTGTGATCCAGGTACCAGAGGATCCTGGTTTGCCTTCACAGATCCCTATTGTCGTGCAGGACTGCCTGTGTTCCACAGGGAGGAGAAAGTTCGAACTTTGGATTATGGATACTTCCAGGGCTACCATGTGTGTGCATGTGTATGTGCACACACATGTTTGTGTTTGTGTTTGTGTGTGTGTGTGTGTGAGAGAGAGAGAGAGAGAGAGAGAAAGATGATCCTCCAGTATCTGACCAAGCCCTGGTTTCTGTTTAGTTGTTGCTGTTGTTGTTTGTCCTGGATGTTGAACCCAGAGCCTTGCACCCATTAGGAAAACACCCCACCGAGCAGCTACATCATCAGTCAGCCCTTAATGTAGGAATCCAACATGCTGGACTGGGAGGGCTAGCAAAATTTGCTCATGTAGAATAATTCCACTTAACTTAGGTAAACTGAATTAAATAAGGGCAATGAATCCTTAGAAAGTTGACAATCTTCTGTTTTGAAATGATGGCCAAGTTTTCCTGAATTCAAAGAATATAACAATAAAAGCTACTATATGTCTAGTGACATGTATACAACAGAAACCGAAGAAGCAATTTCTGTGGATTAACTCAATTTGCACAATACCCACGTAAGCTAGATCCACAGCCTCTCCGTGCTACAGATGAGAAAATTGAGGTACAAACAGATAATCTAAGGGTTTTGTATCAAGCCATTTCACTCCATAGAGTCCATCTATGAAATGACATGCTACATTGCCTCTCCCATAATTGAGCTTATCTACTGGGATTCTACTGGTCTGTTCCGACAACATCAGCCCCTGCAGCACTGTCAGAGGTAGATGGTGGCCCTGGCCAGGAGCCCAGCCCATCCAGAGAGGTCTCAGAGCACTGTATCGGCAGAAAGCTCTGAAAATAAGTTCTCTCTCTAGGCTTTGACATCTGCCTCTGCAGCTGGAGATGTGCCACCATACCTGTCCTGATTAGTGTCACAGGAGTCCCCGACCAGATCATTGTCCACATCAGACTGCAAACAGAACAGAGTGTGTTAATTAGCCCTCATGCTGCACAGACATAATGTTCCAGAGATATTAGTCCTGCCTTCATCACTGGCTTCTCTGGAACTGGAGTGGTACAAAACTGCAAAAGTACAACACCGTCTTAGTTTTGGTATACTACCGAATTTTCCAAAAAGCCTTCTCAAATACCAAGCTACATGGATGGGCTGTCTACACACCAGCTGAACCTGTTGGAAAAGGGTACCAGGGCAACATGATGGCAGGAGGAGATGTGGAGCTCTGGCATGGGATGGAAAAAAGTCAGTCCTGGGCCTGTGAATTTGCTGTGCATCTGCATTTTGGAACTGAATCCAAATGAAGGGTCAGTCACAGAGGCAATAATGTCCCCCTCTCCCAGGGCCTCAGAAGCAAATGGACTGCCATGCCCAGGTAGCTGGGTGGGGCAGGGCCTGGAGGGAAACTCAGATTACCATTGTCATAATCTGAAATACCTTTACATAGACAGACTATGTAGGGGGTGGGGGACCAAAGCGGTGTGCGTTAAGCTCCATGTTCTGTTTTCATTTCATCAAGAGGAAAAATAAATTTATTTTGGGCCTCATTAAGCTCTTGTTGCTAATATCATCAGCTGTGATATTAGTCCCAAGGCCTCGGGGTCTCCACCCAAACTCTTGTGGTATCCATCCCACTATCCTCAGACCTAGCATAGGTCACAGTTTCATCTCTTCTCTGTTATATAAGGGACAGTAGCAAACAAAGAACTGAGCAACAAGTTCAGCATGTCTTTTCAGACACTGGTCTTAAACAAGTTTTTGCACAGGGTCTCAGTACAGAGTCTGAATTCTGCGTCCTGCTAACCTGGTTAGGGTTGCTGACAGTAGGACAACTGTCGCAGGCATCCCCCACACCATCGCCATCCTTATCTCGCTGCTCACGATTGGGAACTTTCGGGCAGTTGTCCAAAATATTTTTTATTCCTGTAAGATAAGAATGTAACCTTTGTCAAGGGGTCATCACAGGTGGCACTGGAATGTACTGGCTTCTAGGTGCTGCATAGTCTGGTGTGTGCTCAGTTACTCCTGCTGGGCATCATCACACAGGCACTGCTCTTCTCCACAATTGTCTGACAGCAACTTCAAAGGAATGATTCTGGGATACTTAAAAATGGGCAATTCTCTAAGATGTTTATCCAATGACTAATTTGTCCAAGATGTCAAGAGTTATGACAGCAACCAGAAAAGAAGATCATGATGGCTGAATGGATTAACCCTGGGAGGGAGGACCCTGTGGGTGTGTCAGTTACATCCTATCCAAGGGCTCAAGGAGTGGTTTCTTTTTTCCTAATTTTATGTTCAATGATATTATATCAGTAGTCTGAAATCAATGATGAAAGGACTAGTAACACTGAAGAAACAGACAAGGGCTACAAATCAGGGTTTTTGGGATTAATCTGTTTACTGGTTTACCAGCACATCACTGGATGGAGGTCAGAAGTTCGGTTCCTAGAAGGTGAGGCTATGTTTTAGGGAGGTGTGGCTCATCTGGACTGAGAGGGTATGTTTGGAGTAGGTGTTTTCTCTCCAGGTGTCCCACATGTAAGAAGGGGAGTCAGGGAGAGACAACGTGTGAGGCAGATGTCCTACAAAGACAGAACCAGAGTGCTCCTGGCAACAATACAGGATCCCAGAAACACCCATGGCTACCAAATCAGGGTGAGGGCTGTTGAGTCTGCTTCCACAGAAAGAAATCAGCCTTGGGCCTCCAGACACAGATCATGGGAGCCACCGGGGCAATGAGGCCCCTGTCAGCAGTCCTATTTCAACTCCCCGCAGAGGTCAAGGACAGAAGGAAAGATAGATCCCAAATAAAAGACAAAGCAATGCAAACCCACCATCTCCATCCATGTCATCATCACAGGCGTCTCCTCTTCCATCCCCATCAGTGTCTCTCTGGTCATTATTTAACACAGTCCGGCAGTTGTCACAAGCATCCCCAAAGATATCTTTATCACTGTTCCTTTGATCCACATTGTGAGTCAGGACACAGTTATCCTAAAAAGGGAACACATACTCAGACTTTCGCCCAACTCACTCCTCTACTTTTACGAGTGAGCGGAACTCTGGAGGCTCAAGTCTGCCAGCATTATATTTAAAATATATTGTAAATCTTACCAACAAGTTGCAATACCATAGGATCACAGCATGGAAACTGCCACATGGGATGATTTATATTAATACTTGAATCCACGGGCTTTCTTCTGCCTTCCCAGTAGAAGGAATTCCCAGACCCTCCCCTCAGAGGTACCTGCTCATTCAGGATCCCATCCCCATCTGCATCCTCATCACATGCATCTCCAATGCCATCTCCATCTGCATCTTCCTGGCCGGAATTTGGCACATACCTGCAGTTGTCCTAAGAGGAGAGTGGGGGAAGGAGTGCACAGTGACATTCTATATTTGTCTTACGTCAAACTATTTCTGACCTCAAGGTGGATTGCAGCTCCCTGCCTTTACTGTTGGTGGCTATTTTGCTTAATGTGAGATGCTGATGCATTACAAATGCAACTTTATGGGACCCACAGAAAGTCTCCCCATATAAAATGTGGCTTTGGAATAAGCCACAACCTTACCTTCTTGCAATTCCTGGCAGAGCACAGAAGATCTTCATCAGGGTAACTGTCTATGTCCACATCTCTTCCACAGACATAGCCATCACCTGCCCACCCAACGCCACACTGAGAAAAAGGAAGTACATTAGAGGCAGAGTCTCGAGAGGAGGGAGAACTGACAGGCTCCCGGCGTGTGCCGGGGCAGCACCTGGAGTCCAGTAGCCTGGCTGGGTAAGATTTACGAACTCTGCTATTATAGTTACTAGCCTAGTGTTTCAAAATTCGGAAGGTATAGGGTTGGAGGAATGGCTCAGGGGTTAAAAAGCTTGCTTAACAAGCGCTTAATTAAGCACTAAGTACCTGAGTTGGATTCCCCAGCACCACATACTCTGAGTGTGGTGGCACACACCTATAATTCCAGCACTCAGGAGGCTGAGGTAGGAGAATTGCTGTGAGTCCAAGGCGAACTTAGGCTTCATAGCGAGTTCAGGACCAGCTTGGACTACAGAGTGAGGCTGTATCTTACACACACACACACACACACACACACACACACACACACACACACAAAGTCATAAGATATAAAAGGAGAGGGACACTGAAACTCTTTCCCTCTCCTGCTGCCAGGGCTCAGGTAACCAAGGAAATGCTTGTGGACACCGCAGGGACAATCTATACACAGACAAGTTTTGTTGTGTCTTTACGCAATTGGTAGAGAGCATGCTCGCATGCATGGGAGTGCACTCACACACCCAAACACATACCCAAACAGACACACACGCACAAAAACCACATTGTTCTATGCCTTGATTTTTAAATCACCATTCTGTCTTGGAGTTCTTTGTATACCATTTCAAGGAGAATCCTGTCTTTCTTTTTATTTATTTATTTATTTAGATGCTAGTGACAGGATCGAACTTTGCAATCCAGGCTGGTCCTGAACCCACTAGATAGTCTAGGTTGGCCTCGAACTCAGTAGGTACCCTCTGCCTCAGTCTCCAGAGTGCTGGGATTAGAGGTGTGCACAACTACACTTGTCTTACATGGTTCTGGGGAATCAAACTCGGGGCCTTATGCTTGCTAGGAAAGCACCATTGTGCCATTCCTCCGGTTCCATCTTTCTTTTTAACAGTAGCAGATGCATCATGCATAAGGTTGTATGGATAAATTAAATTCAACCATTTTTCTACTGTTGAGTCTCAGGTTTGTAAACAGCATTCCTTTTGCTAACAGTATGAATAATTCTCATTCTGCATCTATATTTGTTTCATTGCACAGCACTCCTGGGTTAAAAGATATCTGAGCTGGGCTGGGTGGCACAGACCAGAAATCCCAGCATTCTGGGAGGCTTAGGCAGAAGGACCACAGTTCAACCTCAGCTTGGGCAACTTAGTAAGTTAGAAAGACCCTGCCTCAAAATCAAAACTGTAAAAAATGTGAAGGGACGTAGTTCAGTGTAAAGGCCTTGGCTTCATCTTCAGTATTGCAAAAGAAGAAAAAAAAACCTGTATTTTAATTTTGCGCTTTGGCCTACATGCTGTCCACACAACTGCCCAACCTACTCCTCCCAGGAAAGGGTGATAGACAGAGTGGCTGCTATGACGTTTTCTTTACTATTTTTCAGCCATAGTCGTAGCTCTGAACTTAACAGTGCTGTCAATCACTCCACCAAAGGAGGAATCTGCCTAGGGGCTTTACCACAATTTGCACCCCTTCATTTTGACAGAAGTGGGTCCTAAGATGTGGCGCACTGGGACTGTGTGTCTCTCCTCCCTGGAGATGTACCCAAGTATTCTGATGTTGCCAGTAACTGGGTGTGCACCTTCATGCTCAGCAGGAAAGATGTGACAAGAACGCTAACACCAGACTCAGGGGCCATTTTCTCCTCTTCTCACACTGTAGTTGCAAGGTTCTTTAATAGTTTTTGCTTGTTGGTTTGTTTGTTTTGCTTTGTTTGCAGTACTGTGAAGTATACCCAGGGCTTCTGACCTGATCTACATCTCCAGCCCTTTCTATTTTTTTTTTAAATTTTGACAGAGGGTCTTATTATGTTGCTTAGGCTGGGCTCAGATTTGTGATCCCTCTGTCGACCCCCCTGCCACAGTCTCCCAGCACACTGGTATTACAGATTGCCACTACCACGCTCAATTTTGTCATTCTTTCTGCCACAGTCATGGAAGCGTAGTGTGGCTCGAGCCATCAAAACTAATATGTGGGCCTTTCTGTCCCACTCCAATGACTTTGCCATTTGTATGTGGCCAATGCGCCCTTTTCAGTTCTTCCTGTTCATTATACCCGAGGGACCCAGGAAAGGGGTGACTGATACCCCAAGGACAGACCAAATTCTTTTGGAAAGTCTTAAGAGAGGTGATGCCTGGGAACCAGGGCAGAAGCAAGAGGAGGGCTGAGGATGTAGCTCGGTGGCAGAGCACTTGCCTGGCATGTTAAAGGCCCTGGATTCAATCCCTGGTACCAAAAACAGAAAAGAAAGAAAGAAAAAAAAAGAAGAAGCAGAAAGAGCTATCAGGGAAGAAGAAAGAGGGGAAAGGGGACATGCAAAATGAACCAGAAGGTAGGAGAGGAAGAGTGAGTCTGTGACAGGAAGCAAGGAGGCAAGAGGCGAGAAGAGGAACAGACCTGGGGAGGACAGCCAGGGCCACAGGGAAACAGACTTCACACAAGAAAATGTGAAACCTTTTACTCTGTCTGATCAAGATAAGGTGCATCAAGCCCCGTGACTTCACTAAGCAGCCACCCTTCCTCTCCATCTGTTCTCACCCTTGTCCAGGAAGGACCGTGGGGCCTGAGCTCCAAATGCCCTTTCTCAGAAAAGCTTGCCCTCACCTGGTTACCCTGGCATTGCCCCAAGGAGGCAGAGAAGTTCTGCCATGGGCTCTGGTCCTCGAGATATTTCAATGAGGAAAAAAAATTCTCGAAGAACAAATACATCTTTAATGAGCCCGTTTTTGGCAGATTAACTTATTTTAATCATCACACAAAGTTTATTAATCTTTTACCATCTGTCACTGTGCCTTATTACAAGTTCAAAACATCTTAAGAGCCCCACACCCCACCATCTGAGGGGATGCATCCATTTGTTCACTGAAAATGAGGGTTGAAACATAGGTATTCACTTGCTTCTTCACAACTGTTACTGGTTTTTGTTGTTGTTGTTGTTATTTTTATTTATTTATTTTTGTAGTAAGCACACCCATCCAACAGGAATTAGGGCAATAGCTGGTTTTTCTTCCTGGACACAGCATACTCCCCCACCACAACCTTGCTCCACAGTGTCTTCACTGCAAGGCAGGGCTGACTTTATTATACTTACTTCTTTTATTCATTTTTTGGCTCTTCTAATTTTTCCCACTTGGAAAGTGATATGCTCATAGTAGAGAAGTTTTCAGGCACAGAGATAAAAAAGTCTAAAGGTTTACACCACAGAAGTGGGGGGACAGTCTCTGTAGTCCATACCACTAGGTGATCACCAGGAACTCCTGAGGCCCCTGTTGAGGGCCTGACACCCTGGTAGTGAGCAGGAAGTGGACAGAGTTATTTTATCCTTCACAAAGTCTTCAGCTTGTCAGTGCCTACCGGTCCTTGGGACTCTAGGTAGTGGGATTGGAGCCAGGTGGCCTTCCTTCAAAGGGCCACTACAGTGTGAGCCCGTGGCAGACCATGGCTGCTCTGCCCTCTGCCCAGCCTCATTCCAGGGCTGGAGAATGGACACTCACTGAGCTCTCAAGGGATTCAGGGAAGGGGACTCTGACTTTCTTTTCCACTTTCCTGCAGCAGAGGGCAGCCTTCTATCTGAGGATTTACAGTAGTCCTCACTTACTTCTGTAGCACCATTCTCCCCCCACCCCCACACCCCCTCCACCCCCACTCCTGAGAGCATTAGGCTAGATTGACACTGGATGTCTCAAGGGCAAGGGAAGTTTGGAATGGCCACAGTATGCTTGTAAAGTATACAACCAATGGGACAGGGCACAAGAAGGAAAGCAGGTCGGAAGCCTTACTGCCTTGCCATTGGCTTCCTTGGCCTTCCACAGAAGATACTTGGCAGCCAGTGTTCCACCTTCCAGGTCCACCTTCCAGGGATGGACTCTCCCCATGGTCGAGAGGAACAGAAAAGGCAGCTGAAGGTTGGGTGAGCTTCTGACCTATCTCAACAGCCCCAGTGGACTCAAGTTCCTACTGCATTCTGGGCTCACTTGGTTGCACCGTTTTCTTTTTAGAGTTCTTCCCTGAGGCAAGTACAAACTTAAGAGAGAAACAGTGAAAATGAAAGAGGAAAAACAATACAGCAGGTTAACAAACAACTTACCACACACGTAACGTCTCCGTGCCTTTCTTCAATGCACTGTGCGTTCACACTGCAAGGGTTTAGTTCTGGGTGCCTGCAAGTTCTCTCAGTTTTGCACCCCTTTGTCTGATCGCCAGTATACCCTGGTTTGCAAGGCCCACAACGATAAGAACCCTGCAAGGTACAAAGACTAGGCAGTAAGTCAGGGGCTTGACCCTGTGAACAAAGGTGCTGCGGCTGTGTTTATTTTATGTAGACTAGTGACACCAGGATCAAAGGAAGACCAGCCTGTCTCTCAGCTTCCATTTTTGTCTTACAAGATCATGTGAACACGATCTATATGGTGGCAGAGGCTGGATGGTGAGCCAGCAGCAGCCCAACTAGGCAGTCCCACTATGTTGGGCAACGAAAAAGACTTAATAAAGATCCAGTTATGGAGGTAGAGTGAGGTTTACTCTGGGGACAGAAAGATGATTTGATGTTGTTACTGTTCCTTTGTTTCTTTCGTATCACAAAAGAAGGGGCACACAAGGAAATACGCACAGATGTTTATGTGGAGGATTCCTGGTGAGACAGGCTGCTGCTGCTCTGGAAGAAGGAGCTGGCCTCTCTCTCTCTCTCTCTCTCTCTCTTTCTCTCTCTCTCTCCCTCTCTGCCTGTCTGTCTCTCAGCTTTGAACACATACATATAGTTTTCAACACATTTTTAAAACATGAACTTTTCGGCTTTCTGAGGTATCGCAAAATTGTACATAAGAATACAGAGTACTGATGCTGATGTGCTGAATGTATCCATAGTGAAACAAATGTTGTCAGCTAATGTATTTGTCACCCCATTTAATTATCTTTCTATTTTTACTTTGGTGAGACTATTAAAGATCTACTCCCTTAGCAAATCTCATGTAGACAGAACAATATTATTAACCACCGTCACCATATCTTAGAACTTACTTGTCCTATAAAGTTGTATTGAGATAAAATTACACAACATAACATGTATATATCCACACATAACAAGTATATATCCACATAGCATTTCCAGCCTAGTCCTTTCAGCACTGAAGGACCTACTGACAGCTGAGTCCAAAGGCCACATCCTGCCTGTTTCTCTTACTCTATCAGCCTCCCTGGACAAGCTGCCTGCTCATTCCTCTTCTCAGCTCCTACTCTCTTTCCATTGTCTTCTTTGGGATTCCTTGGGGCCCACCCACGGTCTCCTTTTCTTCTCTTTGGGTAAGTCCTGTTATTACTTTTATGCCAAAATTTCCCAGACCTATTTCTGTAGACACAAGAACTTTCAGATTTAAAACCTCCATCTGAATATTTAAATGATAGGCCCCTCTAAATGATAAGCATTTAATTTAATACAAATGAATCTTGAAAAGCTTTGTGAAAATAAAGAATATAGTTTGGGGATTATAATATAAGCTGATGGGCTCTTCATATTTTTAAAATATAAGAATAGCAGTATATTATTTGATGGATAGCTATCAAAGATCCTAGTACTGCAACTTTGATAAGAGATAGAGAACAAATTTGGCATTTATAAAATTATTCCTATACAAAAAATTACTTGTAAAATTACTTTATGGTAAGCATATTTTCAGTGTACATTTTTGCCTTAATTTTCATAACCAAACAACATATAGTCCACCTATAGTTGCGATTATGACACATAAACATACGTTTATTTCAATAACTGCTCTTCTACCGGGGGCCATGGAAGCACTTACCAACGTGTTGACACAGACGGAATTGGGAACACATGCTCCCCTTTGACACTCATCGACATCAGTGCACACCTAGAGGAGAAGTTCGAGAAGGTAAGAGACCTGCTGCTTAAATAGAAACACATGCAGACTTTCTTCTGGGTTGACATCTCTGTGGAAAGCGAAGGTGCATGTAATTTCAAGGCAAGTCGTACCTGAGCTACTATATACCTAATCTACTTGCAGATGATGACTGCCCTTGTGGCATTTAGAGTTGTTCAGGAAAGACAAATTGTACAATGCATCTGTTCTGCAGCCTTTTCAGTCAGGAAAGTTTGTTTTTATTTTAATTCTGTTTATAAAACTAAAATTTAAACAATTTTACATTATATTCAAGTACTTCTGAGGAGCCTTATCTTTTTCTAATTCTGGAACATTCTCAGCTTTTCTCTATTTTTATTATTTCTACTCTTTCTTCAGAAATACCATCAGACAAATACAGAAATAACTGGGCTTTCTCACTAATATTTCTTACCTTCTTATTTGTATTTTTCACACTTCATTTAGTTCCCTGTATTGCATTCTGGACATTTTCCATAGAATTATTTCTTGGCCTATGAATTTCCTTTAGCTGTGTCTAACCTGTTTCACCCACCTATTGAATTTTACAATCAATGGTCATATTTTTCATGGGTAAAAATTTATTTGGCTAATTTTCAAGTCATCTTTTCCATGATGCTCTGTTCTTTTAATCATCATATAGATTTCTTCTTTTGTCTCTCTCGTCTCTAAAACTCATTTTGTATCTATCATGCCTCCTCAGGGTCATTTCTTGACATCAGCTGCCACTGCATGAGCACATTCTTAATAGCCCCTCATTTTGCCAGGAGAACTCCATCGGCACTCTGTTTTGGGAGGTCCTCACAACACGCGATGTCTTCGGCTTCAGTCTGGTGCCTAGATGATACTGCTGTCATGGCTGTTTTTAATACTATTTTGTTGGATGTGTTTCTGCATTCTACATGTAACAGATTTAGAGCTCATAACTGTATGTGGTACAAGCTTGGAGCAATTTTCCTTTTTGCCAATCATGCCTTGAAGCTGACATCAAGCTTTCTTTTTGTTCCTCAAGGTAACAAAGTTTTGCCTTCTCCACGTAATCAAGACAATTGTTCTCTGAGGCACCTGGCTTTATGCAGGGTGCTATATCTTTCCAAATTTCCAAAACTATGTTTGCTAAACACACAAATGTATTAAAGCCCCTGCTTGCCATGCTAGGACTGGAACCTGGCTTCTACTATCTGTGACCTATGGTAGCTTATATTCAGAGTTCTGATTTTTTCTCTTGGTTCTAGGAGCTGCACCATTTTCTCTGATTTCTTTTGACCTCAGTGATACATTGCAATATATTACAAAGTTTAATCAAGGTGTCTATCATAATGCTGGGAATCTACTATGATGTGTCCTCATTAATTTGTCAAGCATTCTATATTTTATTTTGTGTATTTTCCTGGGATAGTTTGTCCCCACAGAAGAAGAAAAACTTGGGGTCATTCCTCCAGTGGCTCTTTGTCATTGATCTGTGTCCAGCTTGCTTCTTATTTTCTGTCGTGGAGGTTGACACCCTCTAGAATCTGGTGATGAAATTCAAGAAAATTATGCAGCCCACTCTTGTTCAAAGCTAATCTTTTCCTTAAGGCAGTAAAATATATTTATAGGCCAACCATTATTAAGGGCCAAAAATATCAAAAAGAATTTCACATTTTGTCAGTTAAATATGTGTAGGACATGGTAGAACACTTGCAAATAAATGGGGACTGTCAGGAAGCACTTGAGTGCCTTATGGAAATTTATATATTTTATAAGAAAAAGCATAGGATTCCTTAGGGGATTATTTGTACTCCTGAAATCCTCTATTTTCTAAGAGTTTCTAATTGGCACCAATGGCTTTATAAAAGGGACCTAATTTTTACAAGTTTGTATTTATTTCCCTGATTCTCAAGTTATCCATTAGGACAAAGTGTCCACAGCTATCACCAAAGTAAATTTGATACCACACCACATATCCAGTATTACCCCTTTCACTGTTTTCCTAGTGATACATTATCATCCCAGTGCTGCTTCCTCTTGTCTAAATTTTATGAACATATATCCTCGAACATGAGTTGAAAATTTTCCTAATTTGTTCACATGCACAGTGACCTTCACATAGCATGGGCTGCTCAAGAAAGCAAAGGGTAATGTTGAAGAACTGAGAAATTGTTCTGTGAAGATGAAAAATGAACAAAAACCATGAATTTGGCTCACCTGCTTGTTTGACTTGGCGAAACTGATCCCAACACCCTGCACTGTGGGCCCTGTGAAGCCCAAGGGGCAAGTGTCACACCGGAAGCCAGGAGCCAAGTTCACACAGCGCACACCTGGGTAGCAGGGATGGTATTTGCACTAGAGATAAAAAAAATTCAGTCTTTAGTCATATGAAAAAAACACTGTCCAACTTTTCCACACCTGTGTGTACACGTTAGCTAATGTATTTAAATACATTTTTGGTGGTAAAATGATAAAAAGAAATTAAGGCTTCCAACTTCCATCAGATCCTTGACCCACCTGATCGGTGTTGCCTTCTCATGGGCTTTGCTGTGTCACAGGATAATGGTACACCACGATCCATTAAGTCTTTCCTGTTAATCAGTCTACTTCCCAACCTCTCAGTGTAATAAGCACCAGACATTCCCACTTGGAATTTATAAAATCCTCTGGAAGTGCTGTGTCCCTCTGCCACTTGTCAGTTGGCTGCTGATATCCAAAGCACTACTGAACTGACTCCTCAAATGGAAAGACCTTGAGGAGACAGAGCCAGGGAGGGTGCTTCTTCAGGAAGATGTGGCCCTTTAGGATCTGCCTATATGCCCTATCAGATCCATGGCTATCCCAAGGCTCTTGCAGTCCGGGAGACTGGTCCTGGCACTTTTTGTTTTAGCCCTACAACTAATGAAAGTAAATAACCACTTCTTGTTCTTTCCAAAAAGAAGAGCATTACAGCTCACAGATAAAAATTCCATGCAGTTCTGTGAAATGAGTACAGATGGGATGCCATTGTGCCTCCAGTACCCCACAGTGCCCCTCCCTGCATAACCTTCCTGCTTTCCTCTGGAGGGTGGGGGGCACACTTTGGTAGCAGCCTGGCCATCAGCTGAGGACACTCTTTGCATTTGGACTAGTGACTGGCTAACCATAATCTTGAAACACACTGCTCCTGAAGCTCTGTCCCTAGGCCACTGCTGTGTATGCTCACTGGGCACACCGTGCAGTACACAGGCTACAGGCCTCTCTAACAGATACTGCTGGTGTGACTATAAGTTGTGTGTCAGTACACTGTTACTCAGATCTCCCGTGCTTGTGAAAGCATTGGGAAAAGGAAATTTCTAATCCAGTCTGCTTTGGCGACATAATCAATACAGAAGTTGGAGTGGAAAACAGAAATCGTAGCTTTGTAGCAACGGAGGCTATCGAAAAACTGAAACACAGAGAAGTGACAGATACAGCCATAGCTGTGCGCCATGCCATCTTCCTCCTGCTGCTCGCTGGGTCTCAGTCTCTGAGGATTCAAAAGGGAGTAGTTTTTCTGGACACAGGAGGACAACCTAAATCATTAGGAAGCAATCAGCATGCCTTTCCCCCCCAGAAGTTCGTGGATATGGAAGACATTTTGGGATACCCCTGCCCAGTCTGACTGAATTCAAACCTCATCAACGTCAGAGCAGATGATCCCATTTCCGGTGTAGCCCTCTGGGCAGGGCCCACACTGGAAGCCATCTCGAGTGTCGGCACACTGGACACCTCGGAAACATGGGTTGGAGTCACAGCGGCGTGGTGGGCGGGTTGAGGGTGCAGGGGGTGCTGCTGGTATCAGTGTGTTTGGGGTTGGAGACTGAAAGCTGAGAGGACCTAAAGAAAAACAGTAATCCACAGGTTCATTCACTACTAGGGGAAGATGAGATAGAAAATGAAATTTTATTTTGTGGAAAGCTTTTCTCCCCTCCTCTCTAACTATGTGCTGAACCACAGAAATTGCAGTCACTGTGGCCCAGCTCAGACATCCTCATCCAACTCAGAATACAGGCACCGGGAAGTGCTTACCACAAGCTTGGCACTCAGCAATGGTGTTTCGCAAAAATGATGTTTCCTTGACCTTTAGAAATAGGAAGAGGAAAAAAGACTAAGAAGGGATAACTGATACAACCCAAAAATGAAAGAATCCATAGGCAGCCACCTAAGAAAAAACTTTTTACAGCACAAGATGTGAATGAAATTTACAGTGAATAATTTTTAAAGTTTACAATTTAAAAATTTAAATTTACAATTTTATAGCAATATTTTTAAAAATTATTGCAATAAAAAACACATTGTCATTAGTCCCCTTCAAAATACTTCTCCTCACTTCAAACATAGTTGTCTTTGTGAGGTATCTTTAAAAAATTGGTGACCGCTGCCACCAAGTGCCATCCAACAGAGAGGCAGGTTGGTGAAATCACTACAGTGATGTACCTATCACTGGTCAGACTGCTTTCTAGCTACTTTCCACAGTCAAAATAACCATGAAAGGTAATGCAACTAAAGGCATCAAGGCAGCCACTGCAGCAAAACTGAAGACACTCATGAGATAGGATGTCCAGAACTGCTTCAGAAAGTGGCAAGAGTAATGGGATAAGTGTGTTCAAAGCAAGAGGGAGCATTTTTGAAGGGAACTAACAGCAATGTGATTTTTACTGCAATAAATTTTTAATATTCATTGTGTTTTTTTTCACACCTAGTGTTCAAGTAGCGCTACGTGGCTCCTTCTACCTGGAGTGATGTTCTCACTTCAAGTGTGTTCCCCACTTCCAGAGCCCTTCTGCCTGAGATCTGTAGCGGCAGGCTATGTGGAACCACCTGAGCTGTGGCCCAGGGCCAACCTCTCACCAGTCCTGAGCAGGTCTGCAGGTCCCACCGCATGTATTAAATGTTCTGATATGGCGCAGGCTTTTCTCAGGATACAACCTGTTTGTTACCTGCTGTCTCAAAAGATCCTTGACATCTCCTAGTAGCTGGTTTAGTTGTGCCATCTGACCCAAAAACTGTCGGTTAAAATCCCCTGTGGGAACAGAGCAACAAGATGATTACAAAATGTAGCATCTGCATTTAACTTAGGTAATTTATGTAATTCATTTAGTGAAATAATGCTAAGGATGCCAGTGGTGTCCAAAACTATATTTATCGAAACAAAGGCAGAATGAAATGATCTCTTGCCCTGGACTTGGCACAAGAGCCTCTTTCTGCAGACCTATGTGGTGTGTCTGCTCTGAGGTATCCACCTCCTGCAGATGGGAATCAGCCCACACAGGGCCTCAGCATCTGGATACATTGGTGAGAGTGTGTGAACTGCCCAGGAGTCCACACCTGTGCTTGTGGCAGACAATGGCTCGCTCTGCTGCAGGAAGCAGTCTTGTAGGCTGGCCACCTGGATCAGGGAGCCTCGCATCACCAGCTTCAGCTCTTCCAAGAAGTCCTGAAAGAAATCACATTTATCCTAGAGATTGCTGCTGCTGTTCAGAAGCCAGTGTTCCTGCAGACTCACACAGTCTTCATAATGTGGTCTTATATACTCGGGTGCTGACATCCAACATAGTTTTGTAGGTTTGCATTTTTTCAAAAGCCTGTGAGTCCTATCTGTCTGACTTAATCAAACATAGGAGTGGCCAGTCACCTAGGAAGATGCTAACCTTGGTGCATTCTGAGAGATCATCAACGTGTCTGAGGATGGGTAAAGTCATTTTCCATCATGGTAAATGAGTCATTTTGTGGCAGGAGCCCTTTAAGATCTGAGACTTGCAGAATATAACAAGATATTCACCCCTCCTTTAAACAGTATAAATTTTAGAATGTCTTGGCTCCAGGCTTTCCACAAAACCTCTGATTTCCTTTAGCTATGAGAATGAATAAGCAATATAGCCTCAGATCTTGAAGTAGCCAGCACTGTACTTTCTCATTACTGGTGAATATCAATCATTGTTAGTCATGAGATCAACATTATCCTCCCTTTATCTTGTAAGTTTTACTCATACTCATTTCTATCATATCTATATGATATTATAAATATGTATAATATTCATGTATGTTAAATGCTAATATAAAACTATCATCCTTATTTCAGGAATGAGCATGCTAAGAATTTTCAGAGGAATTCTACTTTTTAATGTAGTTAAGATTTACGCAACAGCTATGTGGTAACAGACACCATGTCAGACATCAAGCTGTAAGTGCTCCATGAAAGTATAACATGACTGGCTTGTCCCACCACATCTTCTGGACTACCTTGTGAGCCTGCCTGTGACTGACTGATTAAATAAATGAGGAGGTGACTACCAAAAGTAGCCTCTGGGGATTGTGCTGACAGTCCAAGAAGAAAGAGGCTTTGAGACAATCCCAAGGATCACAGCTACTCCTGACCTTGCCCCACCTGAGTCCTGACATTTCCCCCCACTATTTTTATTAATATACATATGTAATACATAGTATTTACAATGAATTTGGGTGTTTCGTGCACATATGTATCATATAGACTTTACAATCCCTTCCCATTTTCTACCCTCCCACCCCATCCCTATCCCTTCCCCCAACTCTGGCTATCACTTCATGTGGTTCTATAGAATGACTGTGTTCTGGGTTTTCCAAGTCAGAGAAACCATACAGTGTTTAACATATCAATCTTCCTCACCTAAATCATTTCACTTAAGTCACCACTCTAACTCAGCTTCCTAATCCTCGAATGGGTCGCAGTAGTTAAATCTTGATGCCTCATCTCTGAATCCAACCAATCCCTTTAGTGGGATATTTACCAAAAGTTTTTTATTTCTGTATTTTGCTATATCTTTGTTGTTATTCTTGAACCTGGCCTTACCCACCAGTTCACATTAGAAAATAACTACAAGCATGTAGTTAAAAAGACTGGTAAATTTGGGAAAGAAGAAAAAAAAGTTAAATTTCAAATGCCTTAGCTGAATACTGGAAGGTACAATATTTGTACATTGCTACAATAAAACAAAGTTAAAACTATATCACATTGCTACATTAAATGAACTTAAATCTACACCATATATATATACTTAAAGTAACAGATATGAAGGCAAATTTAGTTATTTCAGAATTTTTAAACTTTCATAACTTATTTACTCATATTTCACTGATTATTAACATACTTTCTTTCTCAGCTCATTCTCCACTAGCTGTTGTCGCTTTTCCTCTGGGGTTGTTGGTGGCACTGGCCTCCCTTTCACTTCCTAAGTTTCCTTTAAGTATTCTCTGCAATACTGGCTCTGTGGCTACAATTCCCTTTAAGCTTTCTCTATCATGGAAAGTTTTAAGTTCTCCCTTTAAATTAAAAGATAATTTTGCTGGATATAGCAGTCTTGGTTGGCATTTATGTTCTTTTAGTGCTTGGATGACATTGCTCCATGATCTCCTGGCTTTTAGATTCTGGATTGAGAAGTCTGAAGTTATCCTGATGGGCTTATCTTTGTAGGCCACCTTCTGTTTTTCTCTTAGTGCTTTTAGTATTTTCTCTTTGTGTTGGGTTTCTAGACTTTTAATTATGATGTGTTGTGATGAGGATCTCTTCTGATCCAAGTTGTTTGGTGTTCTATATGCTTGCAATAGTTCCATATTCATTTCTTTTCTTAGTTTGGGAAATTTTCTTCCATAATTTCGTTAAACATGTCCTTTAAGCCTTTTGTTTTGTCTTCAGTCTTCTCCTTCACTCCCATAATTCTGAGGTTGTTTCTCCTTGAATCATCTATCAGCCATTGTAATGATTCGCTTTCTTTCTTATTTACTTTGTGTTCTTCATGGCCTGTATGTTGCAGCTCAGTCACTTAATTTTCTAGGTCTGACATTTTATTCTGAAGATGTTTAATGTAGTTGCTTATTATTTCCTGTGTGTTTTTCACTTCCTGAATATCTGGATTCAATTTTTCCTATATCTCTGTTGTGTTTTTCTCTACTTTCTTGTATTGCCTTCATTACCTTCTGGTATATTTCTTCTTTGGTCTCCTCTAATTGTTTTTCAAGCCTTGCTTTTTGCTTAGCTATGTGTTGGTGTAGCTCTTGCACTGTCTGTTTTATTTCCTGCTTTAATTCTTGCTTTAATTCACTGAATATCTGGGCCCAGAAGTTACTATCATTTTTGCCATTTTCATTGTTGGACTGTGCAATTTCAGTATCCCTGGTATCATCTTCTAGGGTGTCAGGTCTTTTTGTAGGAGATTTGTTACCACATTTCCCCATGGTTCTGCTATCTCTGGCTGTCTCTGGTGTGCAGTACAGAATGGTTTGGTGAAGGCCCAGTCCTAAACGCCACTGGAATCCTCTGGCCCAAGGGACAGACAGGGCGATGGAATTCCTAATCCCAGATGCCTCTGGAAGCCTCTGGGGCTCAGGCTCAGGATTGATAGGGTGATGTAATTCCCTGGCAGCCTCTGGAAGCCTCTGGCTCACGGGATGGATTGGTGATGGACTTTCTGGTCCTAGATACCTCTGGCGTGCAGGGCAGCAGTGAACTGGAAGCCTCTGGTGCATGCTGAAGGAACAGGGCGATGGTCCCCCTTTTGAGGTGTCTTGTTACCCCTGGTATACTCAGCAAAGCTCTCTGTCTGTCCTGGCTTCTCTCGCCCAGAGCGGGGCTTTCGACCCTCAGAGCAGAGGCACCCTGAACCGCTCAGGGGATCAGCAGCTTTTTCCCCTCTTTTCTCCTCTCTCTGCTGCTTGTGCCAGTTTCTTCCTAGGCACTATTTAAGGGTGACCCCAAAGCCCTGGTGTGCTCTTCTGAGCTTTCTTTTACTCTAAAGGGTTCAGTCTTGGGCTTTTTCCCCCCCTTCTTTTTAAAGTGGCCCCTGCTGACATCACTGCCTGTGGAGGCTGCTGAGCCCTGTTTCTGATCTGGGATCCTGGGTCCTTTTCTAGGGGGAGCATACGCTGCGTTTGTAGCACCTACTACCCACGGGCTGGTGTTTCGGAGGCTGGGGCTGCCAGGTGTCGACAATTCCCACTTCTCTGGATCTGCACTTACCTTGGGCTGAGGTTCTGGCTTAGGACTTTCCTCTATCTGTGGTCTGTGGATGCCGGCAGCTTGGGGCCGTGCCGAGTTGGCTGTTTCTTTCCTCCTCTTCCAATGTGACTTCAGGATTTGTGACCATCCCACAGCCTCCTGTCCAGTTGTTGGGGTGCTCTGTCCTCTCCTGGCTCTGTCAGACGTTCAGGCCCACGCGAGCTTTCCTCCATCCGCAGCTGCCTGCAGCTCCAGCCACTTGCAGCTGGCTGCGGTGGCTTCCTGGGCTGCTGGGATTTTTTTTTTCTCTGCTTTTGATGATCCTTTGGAATTTCTGACTTTCCCCTGGCCTAATTTCAGTTGTTGGGATGCTCCTCTCTTTCCTCCTACACTGAACACACTTTTTCTAACTAAATTCTTGACTTTTTAAGTGGATCAATGAGAAGATGTTGTGCAGTGCTGTTACTCAGCCGCCTTCTTGACCGGAAGTCCTGAGTCCTGACTTTTACAAGCTGACTTGCGTGGTGTGGAAATGGCCAATGATACAATTTCTGACTCACATTCTGAGTACCTGAGATAGTTTGAGGATTCTGAAATAAAGTTTCACATATTGTTTATTCATTATTCATTTTTAAATATAAATATATACTTTTAAAAATTTCCCTATATGAAAATACGTACCTTCCAGTATTCAGCTAAGGCATTTGCAATTTAACTTTTTTTCTTCTTTCCCAAATTTACTAATCTTTTGAACTACATGCTTATAGTTATGTTCTAATGTGAACTAGTGGGTAAGGCCAGGTTTAAGAATAGCAACAAAGATGTAGCTAAATATAGAAAAAAAATACTTTTGGTAAATATCCCACTAAAGAGATTGGTTGGATTCCGAGAAGAGGCATCAAGATTTAACTACTGCGACCCATTTGAGGAATAGGAAGCTGAGTTAGAGTGGTGACTTAAGGGAAATGATTTAGGTGTGGAAGATTAATATGTTAAGTACTGTATAGTTTCTCTGACTTGGAAAACCCGGAACACAGACATTCTATAGAACCACCTGAAGTGATAGCTGGAGTTGGGAGAAGGGATAGGGAGGGGGTGGGAGGATCAAAAATGGGAAGGAATTGTAAAGTTGATATTATACATATGTACACAAATTACCCAAATTCATTATAAACACTATGTATTACATATGTATATTAATAAAAATAGTAGGGAAAAAATTCCCTATATATGAGTCTGCAAAATTAAATCAAAACTAACCAAAACCCCCATTAGAGTTCAGTTTTCTTGAACTTTCTGCTTTAAAATGCTTTCTGTTGTTCAAGCACAAAATTGTAGAATGAGATTCATAGTTTTCTATTGCTATCTGGAACTTAGTGCAGTCTTATTTGCAATGGAAATCTTTATACAAATGGCACAGAGCTTGTAATCAGAGCACACATAATAAAATAGAAATGGAAAGTGAGGACTGATAGAAGGCAACAGTTCATGAGCCATCACAGGTGTGCATAGTTACTGATTTTGGTGTTGATTAGAAGCACATAAAACTCAAGAACTATAGTCAGATAGAAATCACTGAAAAAGATAAATTAGTTACTTACAGAAAACAAAGCACCTTGTAGCATAAAAATTCTAAATGAAATGTATGCATCAATTTCTATCTCAGATGAAGCAGTAACAAAATAATAATGGTAATAAAATAGTAAATAACTTCATCAACATAGCATAACATAGAAAAGAGGTAATGAAATTTTAAAGACCACATGAAACTAAGTTGGCAATAATTCTTTTTGCTAATGGATATCCTGAGAAGACCAAAAAATGATTTCTTGTTCTTGGCAGTTTCCAACAATTTTTTAGAATTTTCATTAAAGCCTTAGAAGAGTCAGTCCTGGTGGTGCAGGGTTCTAATCCCAGCACTTCTGAGATGTTGAGACAGTAAGGCCATAAACTGAAGCCCAGTCTGGGCAACTTAGTGACTTGGCAAGACTCTGTCTCAAAATCAACAATCAGCTGCGGATGTAGCTCAGTGTGAAGGCCCTGATCCCCAGGGTCAAAAAGTAAATTAATTAATTAATTAATAATAAAACTAACAGATATAATTAAGAAAAAGGTGAAAATAGATAACCACATCATATAATAAGAAAATCATTGTTTTCATTGTAGCTAATCTTTTCTAACTTTACAATTGAAAATGTCTACTCCCAAGACTACTTATCATTGAAAGTGGAAGTGCTCAATACTGGCTTCACAACAGAGTGTTTTAAACATGTTACCTGCTTAGGCATCTACCCCACAGAGTCTAATTGATTTTCTTGAGAGTGGCTCCCTGGCAGGTGTTTTGCAAGTAAATGCTTTTAACACACAGCTGGCATTGGATCCAAGCAGTGACTTAAACAGGGATGAGCTGGCACACAACTCTGTGCTCCGTACAAATTGGCAGTTCATCTCTCCACTTTGGAGGATGGTTGGGGGTTCCTACCTGTGCCTTCCTCTGGAAAGTCCTCAACTCAATGGACTCAGGATTCTGGGAGAGGCCAGAAAAGGCTCTGGGAAGATTGTGAACTGAGTCCACTTTGGTGCAGTCTAGGTAGAGCTCTATAGAGCCAGCCCCTTTCTGCAAATTGGTCAGCCTCAGGAGGACCCGGTGCCGCCTCCCATCAGCCAGCTGAAGGTTGTTGAAAACCACCAAATGGATCTTCCCATCGTTCTTCAGGTAACGGAGGATGGCTGGAACCAAGCACAGATCAATGAATGGTGCAGTGAGGAGCGGTGTGCTTGTATATACAAGCAATCCTCACTGTGAACAGCATCTCACCCCTTTTTGTGTACTAGGCATTGTCCTAGGTATGGCAAGGCACAAGTGCTGGGACCACACTTCTCCTGAGAACATTTTATGCTGATGGAGGGCCACACAGTACTAACAAATTTGAAAATAACATAACTTAAGATAGTGATAATTACACTTACAGACATGGGAGGAAACAAAACCTTATTACTTTAGAAAGTAAACTAAAATCTAAATATACTGCCATGGGAATTAATTCATTAACTCACCAACACTGCTAAAGAACTGAGTATTGTTCTTTATTACTTCAAATGCTTAATTTCTCCTCGTTTGGATCCTATGAAGTTGAAACAATTATACATGAGGAAAGTGATGATCAGGTAAGTGTCAGAGCTTGTTCAAAGACATGATAAGAGCAGGACCAGACTGTAAGCCCAAGTATGGTATATTCCATAACTAATGGACTGCTAGGCATGGAGAAGCCTTTGTCAATTCAAATGTAACTGTCATACTGTTCCTCAGCAGCCCATCTCTAAATTAAACAATGCACAGTTACTAAATAAAACCTATCAATACTTGTTAAAAAAAAAAAACCTAGGAAAGTGCTCTACTACCTTACTTTTGTCTTTTCTTTCTTTTTTTTAAATAGGGAGTGACCTTTTAACCTCACTAAATTAAAATTTATGCAAATTTTTAAATTTTGGTTTTCAATCTTTCTTTTTACTCAATTATTGTCCAAAATACATTGGACCAGGAACTAAAATCTGGTCCTGAAAGTTGACCATTTGTAAATGGAGTCCATTGGCTGAAGTCTGCTAGAAAGACCAAAGTGATCTGCTTCCAAAGTCCTCAGGAGTTTACCAAAACAATTCCAGGTCCATCCACAAGTGCTCTCCCAAACCCAGATTCATCTCCAGGGACAACAAGATCAAAGGCTGATTGCAGAAGATTTTGCTGAACTATTGGTATGGTTACACACATCATGGTGCCTCCAAAGGGCTGAGTTAGAGCCTTCGGCTGCCTGGAAGGTGGGAGAGTGTTTAACTGGTAGAGGGAATCAGGAGGGCAGTTCATTGAACCTTAAGCCTGTACAGACCCTCTGACCCAGCAAGGCTGCCTAGAAGGGTCAAAATCAAGGTAATAAAACAAAGCACCAAGATGTGTGAACAAACATTTCTGTCAGAAATAGTTGCTATAATAAACATTTGGTATAACACACATGTCTAAAGGGGGATCTAGTGGTAGAGCAGCATGAGGTAAAAAGTTAAGGGAAAGTCATCAGGGGCTGTACCCAGGCAAAAGCCCTAAAGCAAAAAATACTGACTGTATGGAGGCAAGAATGGCATATGCTAAAAACAAGAATATATTGAAGATGTTGGTATTGTTCTTTCCCCAGGGAAACAGGCAACAACTGGGACATTCCACATTTCACTGTGAACACCTGTTGGTTTATTAGATCTACCCAAAGATTATCAGCAGAGCCACTCACTTGACCCTGAGTGTCTCCCTTGATTCATGAGCTGCAGCTTGTTCGGGATCACCATGAGACTGCTACCTGGCCTAATTGTCTCTCATATGATTTAGTGTCTGAAATGCTTTTTTGCCTTTCTGTAATTCCTTTCCCAAATAAATTGGAGAGGAACTTCCATTCAGGGCTGCACACTGTTGCTTCCTTCCTGAGGGAGATTCCTCAGCATAGTTTCTCTGGGCCTCTCATTGCTCTAAATCTTTGGACTTTGAGCGATTCATCTCTGGTTACTTTATATGACAGAACAGCTGGCTACTTGAATCATAAGCAAAGGCTATAGAATAGTTTCATGTGAAAAATACAAAAAGTTATATCTGATATTTTTCTTAATGGAAAAAGAAAGCTTTAAGTCAGAACAAAAAGTGTGCTTATATATATCAACATATTTATAAAATATGTCAACGTTAATATCATTGCTAGGTGCTTGAATGTGCATTTTTCTTCTTGTTCATCTTATTGTTTAATTTTTCTACAACAACCATTATTTATATACTAGGAAACTAAAAAAGTGTATTATACACATATATCCAGACTGTGTTCCTGCCAATCTATGATTTGTTGCAAGTAACTCAGACCATCTTTCCTCAAGTACCTTTCCTGTACAATATAATTGCCACATGGAATACCTATACCAAGAGTACCTGTTTACCTGTTTATGTTGAGTACAGCCAAAGAAAATATCACTACCATGAATCTCCAAGAATATAATACAAGGCTTTCTCCCATTAGATTTTCTGGGCTCATGTTTCTACCCCTACTGAATTTGACTCTCTGCTTTTTCCATTGGACCATATCTGGAGAGAGTCTGATTCTGGGACAGATTCATGACACAGACATATGCCAACAGAAGCCACATAGAAGGCTCTCTTAAGTCTTTGGGGTCACCACCATATGCTCCGAGAAAAAAGAACTGCTAAGGCATGGAAAGGCAGATGAGATACAGGATATTCTATGGTTGTAGTACAATATTGTTTCCTGAAGTGTCAGTAATACTTAGACAAACATGGTACTAAAAGAAAGAAAATAATTGTGACAGAAAGTAGAAATTAGAGAACATAGGTAAGGTACTCCTAACCTGGAATATAACAGATTGCTAACCTTTTATTTAATACTAATTGTCGAGAATCTACATTAGTAGCTGCAGAGAAGGAAAGTGGAGGTATATACAGTAAACAAGAGAGGGAGAAAGTGAGTCTGGAACTATATACAGTAAACAAAAAAGGGAGAAAGTGAGTCTAATTCAATTTTTAAATTTTTAAGTATTGTGCTAATTAGAATGATTGTACAAATACCTGCTATTTTTACAGGCCAATAAAAATACCACTTGTACCACTAAGTTGGAATTAGATTACACACACACACTCATTTGGTGTTCCTCATTCTAGTCATGGGCACTACTTCTCTTGCCTAGATGACCAGCTCGTGAGGACATTCACAGGGATTTCCTGCCCAAGCTAAATCCCAGGGCATTTGAAGGAAGTACATTTTCTGAGACATGCTTTTCTGAGGCATGTTTTTAACAGCCTTTGCAGGTAAAGTGAGTCATGATTTATTTTCATAACCAAATACTTAAGTTGAATTTTATAAATAGTACCTAGTAGAGCTCTTTAAATACCACAGGTGCACATTAAAGACTGTGAGTATAAACTCTCAATGACTAATTAAATGGCTGCAATTAAAGCTTTTTATGTAGAAAATTATTCTAGGTAGTGAAGCCTCTTATTACGTTCATATTTCCATTCCAGGGGATTCCACCTTGCTTTTTTCTCCCCATTTATACTAGGGATGGAGTGCAGGGCCTTTACACCAAGCTATGTTCCTAGCCCATTTTTTATTTTGATCTTGAGACAGAGTCTGACTAAGTCACTAAGTTGCCCAGGCTGTGCCTGAGCTTGCAATCCTCCAGCCTCAGCCTACCAGAGCAGTGGGACTACAAGCCTCACAGTCAAGCCTGGTTTGCCTTGCTTTCTGTTGCAACACCCAAATGACAAATTCATCACGCTCCTTGACCTTGTGACAACAGTAAGATTTTAAAAAAAAGAAAAGAAAAAGAAAGGAAGGAAGGAAGAAAGAAAGAAAAAAAGAAAAAATCGTGGTGCTATGGTTTGAATCTGGAGTGTTCCCCAAAAGCCTCAAGTACCTATGGACGCTGTAAACTGTTGGGAGGTGGAACCTGGCTGGAAGAGGCGGACGCCTGGGGCCTGACCTGGAGGAGTGTTCCACCCTCCTTCCAGACTTGTCTCTGTTCTGCCATGCTGTGAAGATGTCTGTCTTTGGAGTACTGCTCTGGCTCTGGTCCAGCTCCACCATGTGATTCTACCATTTTGCAGCTGTCCACTGTGAACAGATTGTGATCTTCTGAAACCATGAGCTAAAACAAATTATTCTTCCCTAAATTTGTGCATGTCAGGTATTCTGTCCCAGCAATGAAAAAGTAACTAGGACATATGAAAAGGCCCATCTTCACAATGTCTGCTAGAATAAATATTATCAAGTGCCTTAGCATTTGCCATATTTCATTCTCATCCAAGAACTCTCTCCTCTTTCTCTTTCTTTCCCAATCTCTCTCTCTCTCTCTCTCTCTCTCTCTCTCTCTCTCTCTCTCAAAACAGCATCTCGCTCTGTAGCCCAGGCTGGTCCTTAACTCACTATGTATCTTTTTCTGCTCTGGCTTCCATTTTCATTATTTTTCTCCACTACAAATTCCTTACTTCCGTGCTTCTACTTTTTTTTTTTTAATTCCTCAGAGCAGTAAGATTATCCCAGATGATAGCAGGCACCTTCTCAGAGCTCAGTGTGCTTATATCAGTCCTTCAGAATCTGGAAAGGGCTGAGAGCTGGCCTGGGGCAGCAGCCTGCTGATGAGAGTCCCCTGACCTTTCCAGGCCTCTGGGGAAAGGGGACATAATGGACATTTCCCTGTCTCTTCCCAGCTCTTCTTTCCAGGGCTCACCTTGCCATATTTCAGACCAACACACACAAGGGCAGAGAGAACAATGAGGGCAGAGAGAGCAACATAGGAGCCAGTACCCCAAAGGGGCAACCATTATGCCACCCCTGCTAGAGTGAAAAGTTAGCCCTGGCTTTGGAACCGGCAAGACTCCTGCCCAGTCACCATCTGGGCAGCACCACACTCAGAAAAACTGCCCAGGAACTGATCTGCGGCACTTTCAGTTTGCGTCTTTGGGCGTGAGCACCTATACAGGTCTGCAGGGATTCCAGCCTGCATGTTTGCAGGGCTGATGTACAGAACGGGGTCCCATGGATGGAGTGGAAGCCCCTGGCTTGTAGGGGCCCTGTTCAAAAGCAGCTCGGCTCTACTTCTGGGCTCCTTCTCTGTGCTTCTCTGTTAGATCCCTGACTCAGGCAATGAGCTTATTCTAGGACACTTCTCACCACATTAGAACTTTCTCAAAGCAGGCACACAAACAAACAAAGGCGATCCTTCCATCACTCCCTAGCAAATTCTAAATAAAGTCTAAACTTCTTATCCCAGAACTTGCCCCAGTCTTTCAGCCACCTTAATTACCTTCCATGCTGCCTGGTCTACTTGTTACTAATTTCCTATATATGGGTAGCTGAGAGCAATAATATGGCTATTTATGGAGTTACAATAAAGAGAGTACTCATATATTCACTCTTATTTTTGTATAGAATTCTGTCTTACTTTTAAATGTAAGGTACTTTCTATTGGTATATTCATATAAATCTTTTCCCTCTAAGTTTAGGGTACTGATGTTATGGCACTGTCCTAAAGCTACATTTCTGCACCTGAATGCCACTTCCCAGGACCCACGTGGCCCAGTCCAGTATCATCTCAGTGTGGGCTTTGCTCTTTGACACTTTCAAGCATGCAAGGAAGGTCATCACCATTAACTTTTCTTTCTTTAAAAAAATCATACATTTAAAGATGTCTTTCTTGCTATTAATGCTTTTTTTGGCATGGATATCCTTGTTTCCCTTTGTTTAATTACCTCACGTCCTATTCACTAGGTCTTGGTAACTTCAGTACTTTGGAAATATATTCAAAAGCAGAATTACCACATTGCTCTCGGAAAGTACTATGAGTGCCCCTAACAGTTTGAAGAAATAGAATTTACAGAATACACGAATACACACGAATACACACACACACACACACACACACACACACACACACACGCACACGCACACCCCTACCCAGTGAAAAGAAACCCAGCAGTTATATTTAGCATCTGCCTGCAGAGGGCACTGTGCTCTGGACAGTTAATGAGGCCGCTCACAGTTGACAACTCCACGGCAGGTGACAAAGCCAGGAGGTGCACGCAGTCTCTAGGTCATGTCATAGGAGAAGCTGAAAAGCAATTTCTTAAGTGCCCATGGAAAATTTCTAGCCTTAGTAGAACCACAGAATACTAGAATTATAAATCATTCAGCATAATATCTCATTTGGCAAATCCCTTCAATAAATATGTAGCCTCTCCCTGCACATTTCCAGTTACAAGGAACTCATTACTTTGCAGAGAAACCCGTTTCACTTTAGTTAGCCAAGATTTTCCTAACATAAAGACAGTATCTGTTTCCTTTGATTGTCATCAATGATTATTAATTTTACTCTTCAGAGCTAGAGACAGATTTAGTCTGATCTTCATTTCAAATGACTGTCTTCAGATATTTTAAGGTTGCTTTCATATTTCTTTTGTCTTCAGACTTGTTCTGTTATTTTCCTTTTCTTTGCCCCAACTTTTCAGCTTGGAGGTATAAGATCTTTAAAATAGGTTCAGACGGGCGCTATTTTGGTGACTTTTCTTCAGGTGATGTTTAGTTTGACAGTGTCCCTGTGAAATGTGGCCAGATGCAGTATTCTAGGTGTGACTGAGAAAATTAAGAGGACAGTGAAGCTACTTGCTGGGATCATGTGTATGCACTAATGAAACCTAAAATTTGAAGAATTTTTAAAAACCAGGTGCTTCATGGTATCTGTTAATTCATTCATTCAGAAAATATTGTTGAGCTTCCACTATGTGTCTGGCTCAGGACTCAACACTGACTGGACCTTGATGCTGTTTGTCAGAGCTCTTAGGTTATACTTCCCACATACTGTACTTCTATAGTTTACTTTGCACTCCCAGAAAATGGACTCACATTTATTATTATATTTTTATATTTCGAGCCAGGCACAGTGGTGCATTCCTATTTTCTATGTATCCATTTATTTTGTATAGATATATCATGTACCACCATGCCCAGCCTATGTGGTGCTGGGAATCAAACCCAGGGCCCTGCCCTTGATGGGCAAGTGATCTTAACCACTGAGCTGCACCTCCTGCTCTCACATTTATTGTTCTTACATTTCAGCTATTGGCTGTGGTACACTACTGATGAGAGCACTGATGTTTTGAGTGAGGCGGCTGCATCACCATAAGCTCCTCCAACCCTCCCCCCAACCCTCAGCATAGGTGGGGACTTGTGGAGCCTGTACACTACTTCTGTACCCTTGGGAAGGGACCTTGAGACTCTCATAAGAGCCCCCAAAGACATGCCGCCCCAACTCCATCCCGCCTTCCTCCTGGGGCCTACCATCCTAGATAGTGCATACGAATATTTTGAAAATCAAAAAGAAAAGTGAATATTGAAACTTTTGTATCATTCTGGCACACTGTAAAGGCACCATAACTGTTATTGTTAATGTTTAGGGTACCTCTTTTTCCAACTCATTATTGGGTCCAGAATTTTAATTTCTGAGCTGTCCCTGTCTCTAAAACTGTTTTTCTTCCTTGATTATAGATCTCTGCAGCAGCACTGAACCACTGCACGTCTCCTTAGGCCCAGCTGTTTGCTCGCCTATGTCACAACAGCAAATTCTTGGGGTTCCTTTCCTTTTTAGATGATAAGGCAGAGGCAGCAGGATTGGCTGACCATGTTCACACACTCCAATGTCCCCAGGCCCACAGTCAGGAACCTCACCATGCCCAGAGATCTGGCAGGTACAGATTGAGGAAGCACAGGGTGCAGGTGACAGGAGGGCAAGGAGACCTAAAATGGGTGAAAGTTCCACTCCTTTTTGCCCTAATTGGTCCTGGGAAAGGAGGTTAATTAGGAATTTCATTTGGCTCCTAAGCCTACAGATATAAGAGCTCAATCAAGAGTAGAGTCTGAGACTCTAAGTACTAGAAGTGTCTACTTTTGTAAAGCAAACTGAAATAAATATAAGACCCAAGCTGAAGGACAGGCCTTCCAGTCCCATTTCCATTAATGCATGAAGCAGCAGCACACCCACCACCTTCCTTTACAAAGGGAAACGCGTGTTCTCCCCAGGGCAAGGGTGACTTTTATCTTTGGGAGTTGTTTCCTAGAGTTTGTAGTAGTTCACTGTGGCAGCAAAACGGGTGACAGCAGATGATCAAACTAGTGAGAGAACTGTGTGAACTGGCACAAAGCCCACAGGGCAGAGATGCTTGGTGCGCCTGCCTAAGTGGTGCTCCTCTCTGAAGGCCAGAGAGGTGCCCACAGACTAGAAGTTGGGTTTGTCACATAGGCATCCAAAGGAGCACAAGAATCATGCAGGTGGCTGCTAAGGGCTCGAAGTTCACACCCTTCCTACAAAACTCATGTGCTGAGGTTCTCATCCCCAGTGTGGTAGCATCTGCAGGTGAAGAAGCAGCTGGAAGTTGATTAGGTTTAGAGCCAGATGTGGTGATTAGCACTCTAGAATGCTGGGGCAGGAGGAGACAAGCTCAGTCTAGGTAGCCTAGTACCGAGGGTGGGACACTCCTGATGGAATTCATGTTCTTATATAAAAGACACATGAGATTGCTCTCTCTCTCTCTCTCTCTCTCTCTCTCTCTCTCTCTCTCTCTCTCTCCCCCCCCCCCCCCCGAGGAAACAGCACAACAATAATGACCATCTGAAACTTGGCAAGGGACCCTTCCAGGAGCTGCACCTGCCAACATCTTGACCTCAGGCTTCCCACGTCCAGAACTAAGACAATGACAATCAGCTGGGTCAGCCGCCTGGACTGCTATCCCTCATTATAGATGCAGGAGCCGACAGAGACATCCTGGGCCGTGTCATTTCTAGAACTGGACTGAGAACAACATGAGGATGGGAGAATGTCAAAAGACAAGTTGGTCAAAAGCAATCTTTGATTCTTTCTCTCAAGGTTGCCACATGTGCCCCTGGATATAGATAAATGTATAATAAGAAGAATACGGTATTGGTCACAAAACAAGCAATGGGTGAGAATAAAGTTGTGCAAAGGAATAATCATAATGAGTTCCAAATTCCTGGAATAGAAAAAAGAGGTTTTAAGAAAGTAATTCCTACAAATTGGCTTACCTTTGTTCAAGCGTCCCATCACAGTAAATTCAAAATATTTGCTGTTGTCAGTTGAGGAGTAGAGGCCAAAGATGGTGGCTGAGCTCTTAGCCTGCAGCTTGAAGGTGGTTATAACATAGAGCTCGCTCAGGGTGGGGTCTGCCAGGACTGGCTGCAGGGCACTGGGGTACAGTTTCTGACTGGAAGATGGAAGAAGGTCAAAGACTGTGAAGAAGGGAGAGGGAAAATTAGTCAGCAAAAGATTAAGCTGGGAGAAACATGTTCTGAACGACATTTGACAAAATGGTATGAAATAATGTGAACTGATCTAGTATCATTTTTCTCATTGTCAAACTCACCACAAAGCAGCTGGACACATGAAGCATAGTATTCATCTCTGGCTATAGTCATCAAGAGAAGATTAAATTTGCAAACAAAAAATTGAATTTGGCTGAGAAAGTGGTTCCGAAAATGTCCACTAGAAAAAACACTGAAGGCTTGATTACAAGGGGACAGGTGAGAGCACCAGGTTATTGCTTTCTCATGTCCTCTAGCAGTGAGGTTTGCCCCTGAAGTTTCTGTGTGTATCCAGGACCGTGCCAATTGCATCATTTCCTAATCAGTGGTAAAGGACAGAATATGCATCAGAAAGCGTGGATGTGGTGGTAGAGGGGCATCAGCTAAATAACTTGCTACTTTTGTGAGACCTGAGTGTTCCCTTTGTGCTTTTACAATTTACAGTATTTCTCTGTTTAAAGAAATCCTACGTGGAAATAAAGGAAAATGAGGCAGCTCCTATTTCAGAACTGTATCCTGAAAGAGTTGTTCTACAAGCACTGAAATCTGCACTTAATTTTGATCAAGTAAGCAGTACTTTTCTTTCTTTTTCGTTTTTTGCAAAAGTTTTATAAGATGTATGAAGACTAGAGGCGATTGTGTTAAAAGCCATTTAAAATTTAGAAAGCAAAGGTAAGGGGATGGAGGAATAGCACAGTAGAGCACTTGCCTAGCAAGCATCAAGGCCCTGAGTTCAGTTCCCCAGCAGCACATAATCCAGGTGGGGTGGTGCACTCTTGTAATCCTAGCACCTAGGAAACTGAAGCAGGAGAATTGCTGTGAGTCTGAAGTTAGATTGAGCTACATAGTGAATTCAGGACCCACCTGGACAGCAAAATGAGACCCTGTCTCAAAAAAAGTAGAATTTGAATACTTAATTAGAATTTCTGTTACTTAACACAAATATTGTTTGAACAATTGTGTAGCCTGCAAGAACTTTAGCATTTATAGTGGTCTCCTGTACACAATAATCTGGTTATAAAAGGGCAGTATTAGTCCTCTCTTGTTTTTGTTTTTGAGATAAGGTATCTCTGTAGTCCAGGATGGTCCTGAACCCACTATGGAGCCCATGCTGACCTTTAACTCACAGCAATTCTCCTGCCTCAGCCTCCCACGTTCTGGGATTACAGGAAATTGTCACCATGTCCAGCTACTATGTGGTGCTAGAGGATCAAACCAAGGATCAAACCCCAGGTCCTTGAGCTTCCTAGGTGAGTGCTCTAATTACTGACCACCACTTGCAGCCCAGTATCCTTATCAGTATTGATATACTAATATTATTAGTAGTATTAGTCATTTTAAAACAAATCTTACAAATCAACAAGGTGATAACTATCCTTATAAAAATGCAAGGAATATGAAAATGCAAAATAAATGACAAAAAATTACCAAAAATTATAAATGGACAATAAATATAAAATATGTTCATATGCTTTCTTAATGATGAAAAAATTCTTAAGATATTTATTTTCAACACCAAACTGGAAAAATAATAAATATAGCAATATTCAACTGTTGGTAAGAGTTTAGAAAAAAATGGACCCTCTTAACCTGCTTGGTAAAATTTAAACCCCTATAAACATCTTGAAGACAGTTTAAATAACAGTACCAAAGGTCTTAAAGCACTCATGCTCTTTGACTTAGCATTCTACTTACAGGAATTCATCTTTAAAAATAATAAGCATATTTGTCATCATTGTTATAGTTTAGATCCAAACTTCCCCCCAATAATATCACACTCAAAAGTGGAACATGGCTGGAAGAAGCTGGTCATGAGAACATGACCTGGAAGGAGATGTCCTTATACTTGTCTCCTCTCTTCTCTGTTTGATTCCTGGCTGCCATAGCATGAGCTGCTGTCCTCCACCAGGTCTTTCCACCATGTTGTTTCAACCTTGGAGACAGCTAAACATGGACTGAATCCACAGAAGCTGTGGGCTAAAATAAACATCTCTCTTCCTTTAAAGGTGTTGCATGTTTTTTTCTGACAACTAATACAGAAAATTAGTACCAGAGAAGTGGGGTCATTGCTGTGATTACACCTGATCATGTAGTTCAGAAGCCTTTAGACCCAGTTTGAGAAGGGGTTTGGAAAAGTTTATAGATGCAAGCTAGAGAAGGTTCAAGAATGTTGTAAGCAGAATAAGCAGAGATTGATGGGAGGTTTGGGTTTGAGTCCAGAATACTGGAATGGTATTCTGGTGAGAGGAATGCTGACTAAAGACCCGGCTCAGGAGGTTTCAGTTAAGAACAAGGACTCTGTTGGCAAATGGACTGGATGCCCCGTATAATAAAATCTGGCAGGTAATTTGTCTTTATTTTCCTAATTTTCTGAGACTTTGCAGGAGACTGAGTTTAAGGATGATGAATTAATTAATCTGGCAAAAGAAATTTCATAGCAGCCCAACATTTAGGCTGTGGCATGGGTATGGCTGGCTGCATTTAGCCAGATCTTCTGTGAGAATTACGAGTAAAAATCAGATGTATAAAGTTCACAGTTTTATTTTTTAAAAAGGAAGTACCTATACATTTTTGGTGCAAAAGATTATCATTTAAAAAAAGCCAAATGCTTTGTACAGTATAAGAAAAAAGATGCCTTGAGGATATCTCAGAAATTAGCAAGACCCTATCACTGCATGCTCAAAAGTGCAAAACTGTAAATCTTTTATTTGAGAAGAGAGCTGCAGGGATGCCTGCTCATTCAGGGTTGTGTAGGAAAGAATATACCTGGGGTCTCAGTTACTTTTTTATTGCTGTGACCTGACATCTACAATTTCAGGGAGGAAAGATTTATTTTAGCTTGTATTTTCAGAAAGCTCAGTCCATTCATGGGCAGGCAGCTGGGAAATGATGAACTCACATTGCAGGTCTGGAGCTGAGTCTAGGACCAGAGCTGGAGTCCCAGAGACAGAGATCCTTACACAATGGCAAAACAGAGAAAGTGTGGGAGGAAGGGTGGAACCAGCAATGCCCCTCTAGGTCAAGCCCCAAGCATCTGCCCCTTCCAGCCAGGCCCCATATTCCAACACTACACAGTATCCATAGGTACATGTGGCTTTCGGGGGACAGTCCAGATCCAAATCACAACAATCCCTGAGTCCAGCCACTCAAGCCCTCAGAGATTACTGCAGCCAGGGCTCAAAGGGGTTAAGCTTCTTCTTGAGCCATCATATCTTGGCATCTCTTACATGACTTTCCATGTTTTTTTTTTTTTTTTGAATACAGAATGCAAGAGTTATGCAATTATGGAAGTCTTAACCCAGTTTTCACAAGAAGGATTAGGAGGTCAGGTAACAGTGTGTGACAAGGTCACAGTCTCTGCCAGATGTCCCTGAGACAGTATCACATGAAGCTGTGAGACTATGGCTGAAGGTGCAGTGGGGATCCCAGGACGTTGAAGATGCCAAGAACCTGGGTCATCTGCTGAGAAAAGCCACAGGTAGTAAAGGAAGCCAGCAGAAGAGAGAGGCCATGTAGTCTGTGGACATGATCTTTTGGGGGATATGGGTAGAAGATTATGGTTTAGACCTAAAATATTCTCCAGAACTGTCCCCATCAAAGGTGGGGCCTGGTCAGCAGGGGTAGATTACTAGGACCGTGACCTGGTAAGGGGCGCTCTTGTTCCCAGCTCCTCCCTTCTTTTCCTTCTGGCTGCCATGGACTGAGCAGGTCCAACCAGGTCTTTACACCATGCCCTTTCTGCCATGGAGCCAACTATGAATGGAACAATCTAGAAACCATAAGCCAAAATAAACTTATTCTCTACGTTGTGGGTGTCATGTGTTTTGTCCCAGCAATGCAAAAGTGAATAAGACACTGATGGTTATTCTAAAAGTTTTTTCTTTCATTTTGTTTGTTGAATTTCTATTTTTCAAACATTTACAATGAATAGGCATTGTTTTTGTAACAAGAAACAGAAAACAAACCTAGCTACTCAAGAATAGCCATTTCACTCTAAAAGGTGATTTGTCTTCAAGCCACTCCTTTTGCATGCACCAGAGGACCTCACATCGTGAGGGGTCCAACTCCCATCATGCTAGAAATCAAATGTGAACTGGGCTCCTTCTAGCACCCACACCCTCAAACCACGAAAACAGTTGTGGGCCATATTTCAAAATGGGAACTGGAGTTTTTAATTTCCAGAGAACTGGAAACTATATTTTCACCATAGGGGACAAAAGAGATATAATGTGGCAATGTTTTTCAAAGTTCTGGTGAGGAAGAGGCGTCTCCAGAAAAAGAGTGTGTCCAAGGAACAGAAAATACTTGAGAAACCCTTTTGGTACTCCTGACCTTCGCTTTGACTCTTACCAGGTCCAAAATTCAACTCAAGCTAAATTAGTCATATTTCAGTCTAAATATTATGTTTTTTAAATCCATTTGCTGCCCTCTCAGAGGTCTCTCAGAGTTGGGATTAGTTAGTAATGACCTTAGAGAGTATTTTGAAAAGGAAATGAGACCCTATATTTTCTATTTATGTTATTCCATTTGAGTAAAAGTACCAGGACCCAAGCACAATTCTCTAGTGTGAGAGGTGAAATTACTGCTAGCAGTGAGCCCACATATACTAACCCAGGACTAGTAACCTAGCTCAAAGGGAAAAGGAAATGAGCAAATCACCTCGTTGAGCTGATAATTGCAGACTAGAAAGCTAAATAATAATAATAAAAAAATCTTGAGTTAGTGAAATTATCTACTGCAAGTAAATGAACCAGACAAGTTAAGTAATATAGCCTGAATTCAAGTCTCCATAAAACAGCGAGCTCTGAGAAGCCGAATCTATACCTAAGGTATATCAAGAAGTTATGTGTTCACTTTCCATAACTCAAAACATTATACCGATAAATTCAAGCCTGCCAAATAACCTTTGCAACAAGAAAACTTTTGAATTGTGTTTTAAAATGTCTTTGCTTACCCCCTGAGAAGCACAAGGCACAATACATATTTACAGACCACAGCACTTAATTATTTCATTTAAAAATTTTCAACTCAAACTCAAGTTAGCAGCACAGTACCTCTCAAACCACAATTCTGGTTGCATGGTCTGAATTCAAAATGAGTTCTTTGCTAACAAGCAAAGTTAAAAAGCTGCAATGGGGAGTGGGGAGTTATATGCACTCTCCCAGGAGCTCTGGCTTCAAGGAATGACAATTTTTACTTCAATTTGTGTGAACATTCCAGTTTTACTTCCTTAGTAAGCAATAAATCCACCCTCAAAGTCAAACAGGAAGGCCACCACTCAGCAGCCAGTTAGGG
Source organism: Ctenodactylus gundi (assembly GCA_004027205.1). Classification (NCBI taxonomy): domain Eukaryota; kingdom Metazoa; phylum Chordata; class Mammalia; order Rodentia; family Ctenodactylidae; genus Ctenodactylus; species Ctenodactylus gundi. The sequence goes on along the minus strand of PVKB01003694.1, from coordinate 121,230 downwards.
AGGTCAGATTTTCTCTTACCCCATCATTTCTTCTTTTTGATCTTTACAAGAAATTATTTCTCCTTATTTCATAGCTCTTCCTTTGTGTCAAGAGTCAACAGACAGGACAACTCAGAGGTGGGCATGTTGCAGGCCCCTAAGTCCTGCTGCCCTTTCTTGGCTTGAGTCCAGTTAGCACAAACACTTCTGCCACACCACAGGAGAAAAGGGACACCAGAGGGAATCTGGCCTCCACCATTTGCATCTTGGAAGTCTACACCGTGTGGCAAGCTTTGAAGCAAATCCATGGACATTTTAATATGTTTTATTAATTTATCCCTAAAACTATTGTTTAGGGAATTGGTAGCATGATTGGATATTCAAATTTCAGAGAACTGTCTGTAGCATCCTCCCCCCTTACCCCACCCCCACTCCCTGCTTCCCATCACAGTATGCTTGGATTCCCTGCCGAGAAAGAGGTGGTGCGGAGCGAGACCCAGGAGCTCCGCCAGGGCCAGAGCGCGCCCCTCGCCGGAGTCCACCCCTTCCTGGCGGTCCCCAGGTCTGGCTTTTCCTTGCGTGCGTACTCCGCAAGTCCCCTTCCCAGCGTCCCCCACCTCCCTCCCGGTGCACCCAATGCCACCCTTTCCAGAGGTCCCCTCCCCGTAGATCCCTTTCCCAGCGCCCCTACACCCTTGCCCGGGCCTGCACCCTTCCCCGAGAGTGGGCCACGGATCCCACTAGGGGACCCTGTGCCCTCTGCTCCGTGCCGGGCCGGAGAACGCTTACCCTGGGGGGCGGCCTGGGCGCCGGCCCCTGGCCAGGGCTGCAGGACCAGGGGCAGCAGGAGGAGGGCGGCTGTGCGCAGGGCCCGCATGGTGGCTCTCTGTGCTCCCCGGAACCGCGGGCGGCGCAGGTGACTGGTCCGGTCCAAATTGCCGTCGGGCGGGCGCTCGTGTCGCTGCCCGGCGCGGAGCTGCAGGCGGGGTCTCCGGCGCGAGCTTTATTGCCCCGCCGGCCCGGGCGGGAAGCCAGGACGGGGCGGCCCTTTGGCCCGGATCCGACCCCCCTTTGGCGGGAAGAGCAGGGGCTGCCGAGCTGGGAGCGTGGCGATGAGGAGGGAGGCGGGAGGGACCCAGGCAGCCGGGCCTGCGGACTGGGGCACCGGGGCCGGCGCTTCTGATCCCACATCACTTGGGCAGCCTTCTAAGGCCCCACTCCTCTCAGAGTCCGAAGCCCGCGAAGTCCAGCCGCTCTGATGGTTCCCAGAGCAGCTGGTGTCTCATATTTCTTTACGTTCTTCCTTCGTTGCTCAAAATGGTGAATACATTGCTTAAATCAAGTTTCGGGATTTGTGAGCAGCGGCCACTTGAAAGTATTTGTGTTTTCGATGCCAATCCATCCAGGTAGAGCCACGTGTAGGACAGTGGAGCTCCCCTTCATGGAGTTTGGTTTAGTTTGTGTTTTGTTTTCGAAGCTAGTTTCCACACGTGTGCCCCTTTTTTTCCTGCTTGCTAAGGCGCTGTGGGCAGGGTTCAAGGCGTGAGGAGGGGTGCAAGGGGCGGCAGGCCCTGATGTGCCTCCGATGCGCCAAGGGCGGGGGGAGGGTAAGGTATTTGGAGAATCACGGCAACTTTATTCTCTGTAACAATGCTGAGCATTGAACAGTCGCCAGCCAAGTATTTCTACCCCATCTTTGAAAAACAATGGTGTTTGTAAGTGTAAGAAGCTAGCTGATGTGATGCCTGTAATCCCAGCACATAGGAGGCTAAGGCAGGAAGATAGCCGTGAGTTCAAGGCCCACCTGAGCTATATTATGAGTTCAGGGCCAGCTTGGATCACAGAGGGAGACCTTGTCTCAAAAAAAAAAAAAAAAAAAAAAGACTAGTGTATTCTGGGAGACGCTCAGAGGGTTGTTCTCAGAGTGAAGGCCCTGGGCTCAACCCCAGTGCCAGAACAGGAGGAGGAGGAGGACAGGAGGAGAAGGAAGAAGGGCACCTCTCTGCCATAAATCGGGAAATTCACCGACCATTTTATTCCCAGTCTGCTACAATAGTCAAGAGGATTTCATTTACAGCTGGTGTCCTGGGAATTTGTGGAGGCTCCTCAGAGCCCTCTTGTGCTTGGGATATACTGCAGGTTAATGCCATATTACCTGAAAATCAGTAGACAACATGGGTCACCACAGGGCTAGCAACGAGAGAACACTGAAGGGCTATGGAAAAGACACACAAAAGGCACACGCACATGTTTCTGCTTCTTGTGACTATAAACATGGACTAGGCTTGAGTATTCCAAGCCCCCAAATTGTGCCCTTAGGACTGGCCTGGGTTGAAGGGAGAGCCAGGCTCCCAGCCCATGCTTCAAGCAGAACAGCTCTGTTTTTGTGTTCTATAACATGGACTTCAGACTAAGATGTTCTTTGAAGAGGGTGTCTGGATATCCACATGTTTGAAAGCCATCATACAGTGGCTCTAAGGTGACTGGATATATCCATATTTCACTGGGGAGTTTTTAAAAACACAAATTAAGTACCTACAGGCAAAGGAAGCCAAGGGCCAGAAAGAACACTTAGCATAGCACAAAGCACCAGAGCTTACACCTGAAATGAGACTACTTCCACACATGAGTCATGGATCAGGCCTGGGACACAGCTGGGTGAGGTCTCTGTGGAGTATGGAAATTGCCTGTTTATCTCCCTCCAGCGTCCACCCCCTTTCTTCTACTCCCCCACCCGCTCTCAAGTGTTACACATAGTCTGGGGAAATGGGACGTCACAGAGTGACTGGAAGGTGGGAACTAGAGTGTCCCCTCTCTCTGACCTGTTGGTGTAGCTTTTGTCCGTCCTGTCTGCCACCCCTGCCCCTCCAAAACGCTGCCTCATGGCTTCCTGTTTGGCATCTTGGTCCCTCTATTACTTATGTAACCAGTCCCTGTACTGAATTTCTTTTATTGAAAATACCTAATTCCTAGCATATTTCCAGGAAAATAGCTTGTACATGTGGGCACACACTAAATTTTGTTTGAACGGGATAACTGCTAAGTGTAGTGGAGAAACAAAAGTGTCAGATGACTTTCTACTCATCTAGCAGGACTTACTGTGGTGACCAGTGTCAAGGGGGTCACCCCTTGATAGCAAGTGACTCATCTTCATGTGAGGCTGCGTAATGCAACAAATGTCTCAACCTCATTTTATTCTTAACTTTCTGGTTACTGTCACTGGGAGCTCCCTTACACAACATGTACCAAAGGGTCAAAGAGGGAGGATGAGAAATGAATATCACCTATGGTGACTAGCTTGGACTTGAGCCAATTCCACTTAAGCAAGTTGCCTTTTTCTTTATTTGTATAGGCAACTCCCTTAGATTTCATCCAGGAAGATTGTGAACTCTACCAATGAGAAGGCAGAAAGAGGGGCCTCACCTGACATATTGCTGTGTGCCTGCCACCCACTGAAGGCTACAAGGTTGTTATTAAGAGCCTCGTTTTTCTGTGCTCCATGCCTCTCTGCTCTTCCTTCACTTAGACAAGTGAACCCCTTACACCATGTACTGCATTGCCACAGTCTTCCTTCCAGAGAGCCTCAATTTTTACATAACCATTGTGGTGGTTTGGATCTGGAGTGTCCCCCAAAAGCCTCATGTTCCTATGGATACTGTGTAGGGTTGGGAGGTGGGGCCTGGCTGGGAGGGGCGGATGCTTAGGGCTTGACCTGGAGGGGTGTGTGTTGATTCCACCTTTCTTCTCAATCTCTGTTCCACCATACTGTGAGGATCTCTGTCTCCCTGGCAGCTCTGGCTCTAGCTGTGACCCCACCATGTGCTTCCACCATATTCCAACCTCTCACCCATGAATGGACTGAGACCTTCTGAAATGGTAAGCTACAATAAATCTTTCTTCTAAGTTGTGGATGTAGGTATTGAGTCACAGCAAAGAAAAAGTAACTGAGACAGCTGTGTTCTGGGCAATCTTGGTAAGCTTTGTCTTCATGTCAGAATCAAGGGGAAACTTGGTTACCATAAATTAAATCAGTTATGAAATCTGTGATCCAAGAGGTGAGAGGATTCGTCAGTTTCACTGTGCTACTTCATTCAAGTATCTAGGGTTGCACTTACACTTTTATTTTACTTATGTTAATAATATATTAATTTTTGTTTAATTTTCCCCAAAATTAGGCTGTGAGCACCTGAGGTTTGTCTCAAGTACTTTCATAGCCCCAGTTCCAAGTACAGTGCCAGCCCTTAACAAGGCATAGATCACTGAATTGACTTTCTCTTCTTAGTACCATGAGCTTGGAGAACTGTTGCAAGGTCAGTAATCCACACACAGATGTGGTAGATTGGGAAAACAGCTGCCTTGCCCAAGAGGATTTTGGCAAAAGTGTGTAAGCATAGAGTTCAGTCATGCTTGTGTGGTTGGATGTGCTTACTCTGCAGTCCCTACCTTTGCCATAACAGCCTATCTGTGCCAGCCCAGTAGAGGAGGAGAGACATAGATGGTAAGAGACCCATCATCATAGCCAGCCAGGGTCACCTGATAGCTGCTGCAGCCAGGTGACCAACGGTCAGGCCAGGTTGAGCTGTCTCGTTGACCCAAGATATGTGATTGATAAAAGCTTATTTTTATAAACCATTAAAGTTTGGGGGTTGCTTGTTATAACAACACTGTTATGGCCATGGATAGCTCTTTTCTCTTGGGTGTTGTTGTACTTGGGATCAAACCTAGGGTCTTCACACTGAACTACATTGAGACTCATTCTTTATTTTTGATTTTGAGACAGTGTATTGCTAAGTCACTAAGTTGCCCAGGCTGGGCTTGAACTTGCCATCCTCCTGCTTCAACCTCCCAGAGTTCTGGGATTATAGACCTGTGCCACCAGACCTGGCATGGATAACTGTTATACGAGGTTCCTTTTCTTTCCTAATACAAAGTAAGTTAAAATACACAATTGATTTTGTTTTTGATGTTTGATTGCTGACAACTTCCTGCCCATCACTCTAATTGCTCTGAGCCCCACATCTGGACAAACTGGTAAGAAAGCTTAGGCATTTTTTCCTTCAGCTCTGCCTGAAAGTTCCAGCTGTGCAGACCCTTGCCACAGTCCAGCTCTCAACCACCAGCAAACCCCAAAGCCCCTCTTTCCAGCTCTCTCAAGCAAATTGAAAGTCAAGGTATAGCTCACTCTGTTCTTCCCAGAAGAATCCTCACTTTGTGAGCAATAGCTGCTCTGTGGCCTGCATGGCATCACTCACTGATCTCAGGGTCCTGCTTCCATGGAGTGGCCACAACCTTGTTCTTCAGAACTCATTACACACTGCTATTTGACAAAACTGAGGAGAAATTTCTGCATATTTTTATTGATATGCATAGTGTCATCATTAGTTATGTCAAATTTCTACTTGGAATATTGAAGGGAAGATAGAGGGGATATCACTATTAACATTAAAAGGTGAATGAAAAAATATAGTTTGGATCCTGCTCTCTGGTGATGTGGATGGCACATGGCATTGGGTTGTATGGACTCTGGGCTCCTATTCAGCTTGCACCTAGTTACAAAGGTGCTTGATTGAGTGATGGGAAAGTAGACTTTCTAGAAACTACTTAGCATACGTAAGAGCTCTGTAAGTAAAACGAGGTGCTTTTTGATAAGCTTGCAATTAAAAGAAGGATTTCCCCCAAATTCAGAAGATATTTGCATTAGTAGTTGGGCACTGAAGATTAGTAAAGCAATAAAGGCATATAAAATCACTCATTTTCAAACCCGTTGAAGGTCTTGGTAGGTCCTTAAAATTTTTCTAATTAAACATTTTTTTACTATATTTTCTAAATAATGAGTAAATGCATTATAAAATAGCCATAAATGCAATTGTGAGGATATTCATTACAGTTAGTCACCATGATTACTAAATGTGAAGTCCAGGGAGAGTTTTGCAACCAGCATCTCTTAAATTAGTTCTCTCCTTCATTATACACTACATTAATCCCATTAACATGGTGAATCTTGCAAAATGTAGTGATGACTACTGTTGCCTGAAAAATCCCAAATGTAATGCCGGATACCTAAATGTATTTGCTAGAAAAAAAGGGCACAGATTACAATGAAATCATAGGATATAAATGAATTGGGAAAAACATTAAAGTTGGTTCAATTTGGAAGGAGTTCAGAATTTGGAATAATTTGATTTAATCTGTGTTGAGAATTCAAAAAGGATTTCTGGAAGAGCTAGAGTTTCATTGGGTCATGAAGGATAAGGAAGCACTCACCACATGTCAAAATTAGGAGAGACATTGCATGCAGAGGGAATGCATGGTATAGGCAAGAAAATGGAGAGAAATGCCAAAAAGATGTCTAGATTCCCTCACCTGGATTCCTCCTCACCTGGGTAGTCAGTGGGTCACAAAGCCACTCACTGAGACACAAGAGGCTTTACCATAATGAGTCTAAGACACCTTTAAGACATCACAGTGGTGCTGTGCATAAGGCATGAAATTGTTCCAAGTAAATAAAGAGTTCAAAATTTGGAGTAATTTTATTTGATTATTTGCAAGCAGATGATAGTACTAATTAAATTGCTGGGGGCATGTTTAATCTAACTGTATTAGTTTAGGTTCTTTCAAGAGGCAGAATTTACAGAAATTATAACAAAAAGGTTATATTCAGAAGGCTTACAAATCCGAGGATAGAGGTAGTCCAAGATGGCACCCTGCCTGTGAGAGAGCTGGAGCGTCCGATGGCTGCTCAGCCACAAAGTGGAACACTTGTCTGGGACTGCAGGACAGCCGGTGAGATTCTGCTGTAGATCTCAGTTGTTGGAAGGACAATGGCAAAGACCAGCGACTGAAGATGAGCAACAGGAGGCCCAAGTTGAGACTGGAGTGAATCTGTGATGAAGATCTGCAGCAGCAGGTCGGTTTCTGTAGACAATTGCAAAGGTGAGAGCTTTCCCAGAGGAAGATGCTGTAACAATCTGTCTTGTTCCCTCCTTTTATACAGTTCCAGTTCCAAGTTGGGCTTCCCACAATTGGTGGGTGCTCTTCCCTGATTTGACACAATTCGTTCACACTGTAATCCAGGATGGTTCTCAATTTCCAATCTGGGCATGGTTCTCAAAGCCTAATCCAAGTGTGGTTCCTGATTGCCTCAAATTCACATAATCTCTCCAGCTGTCACACTAACAACAACAACAACAAAAAAAAAAACCCTAAGTCATAAGAGATTTTTAGTAGTTGACTGTCAATAAGAAAATTCAAGCTGTTATAAGCAGACACTAATCATAAAGGAGCTAGACTAGATATCTACCTTTACTTTCCAACTCTAACTTATAAACGTGTGTTTTGCTATCCAAACATTAGCTAAAGTGGTATTTTAGAAAAATGTTTGCCTATCAAGCGTGAAATCTTGGAGTTTATTCTTTTTAATGCAAACAGTTGTCCCACAACTAATTACTGTGTATTAATTCATTAATTCACTCAACAAATATTGACAAGTGTTGACAGTCTTTTAAAATATTCCCAGCACTATGTTAGGCAACAGGCATGTACCAGTGAGTGAAACAACATTCCTTCAGCTCGTGCTTCTCCAGCTCATGGCTTAGCCTGTCAGATGGATGTTGTAAACCAGGAAATAAGGCTAAAATGGAGACGTGTCACAAGGCACAGGGAGGTACTGAGAAGAACTTGTAGCTGGAGTTGGAAAAGTCTCTCTAGAAGAGTTGACTTTTCATGTGGGTCATGAGGATTAGGAGGAATTCTTCAGGTGACAAAGTTAGAGAACGTATGTGTTGTATGCAAGACCATAGAGGGATATGTCAAAAAAGAAAGGTGCCTGGGTTTCTTACCTGGCCAACTGGATGAAGTACAGTGTCACCCACTGAGATATAATGAATATGTGAAGATGTGCCTTTGCCATGTTTACTTTAAGGGCCCTCCAAGCTGCTCATCCAAATGGAGCTGTCTATCAGGCATTTAGTTACATGAGTCTGTAACTCAGAAGGGAGTTTTATACATATTGTTATAGTTTGGATTTCAAGTGCTGTTGACAGGTGGAAGGATATACTCTTGCCTTGGCTTCTCCCCTAACTGATCTGTCCTCTTGAGATACCATGAGGAGCTGCCCTTTGCCAGCTACTTCCTGCCATTACCAGCTGCCTGTGGATGGACTGAAACCCCCTGAAACTGTGAGCTAAATTAAATCTCTCCCCGCTGAAGTTGTGAATGTTGGAAGTTGTGCTTGAGCAACAAAAAAGTAACTAAAGTGGGCATCATTAATTTGTAAGTGATAACTAAAGCTGGAGATGAAACCACCTATAAAGAGTATTACAAAATGACAAAAGAAGAGGGTTGACAGTTGTCTTGGTTACTTTCTCATTGCTGGGACACAGCACCCAGCACCCATAACTTAACTGATAACACACAGAAACAGGAAGTAAAGAGAGGTTGGGACTTCTGCTCTTTAACTTTTTCTCCTTCTCTCTTGTTTTGTTCAGGGGAGTGGGATTCCTTTCCCAGAAGTGTCCCAACAGACTTTGTTTCTGGTCTTACTGTCCAGGATTGGGTCATAAGAATGTTCCTGTCTTCCAGGAAGGATGCGGAAGTGATGATCTATTTTCAGCTTATATTATGGGAGGTGGGTTCACCCAGGAAGGGAAAGGAAAAAGAGTTGCAGATGTTAGGGTGGTAAGCCACGGAATCTGTATCTGGTGGTCTGTAATTGCCCACAGCTATATGGGGGTTCATAAGTGCTCTTCATTTTCCTGTGAGATCTATGTAAAAAAAAGTGAGGCTCAAAAGAAGTACTCCACTGATATTTGAGAACTAGACTGAGAATACCCAGGAAAAAAGTACCTGGAGAAAAGTGGATGAGGAGAAGAGAGAAATGACTTCATTTATAATGGGATAGTAAGGAATACTCTTAATATATAAAATTTCTGGGAATTAGAAAACTGTGACCCTCAGGCCAAATCTGTTTGCCTGCCTGTTTTTTAGGGTCAGTGATCTCAGAATACAGTTTTAAGTGGCTAGAAGAAAAAAATTAAAAGACTAACATATTTCTGACATGAAAATTATGTTAATATCACATTTCAGAAGCGATACAAAAAGTTCCACTGGGACAAAGTTGTGCTCATTTGTCAGTGTCTGCTTTCATGCCATATGCAAAGTACGTAGTCACAACACGCACCTGGCCTGCAAAGCCGGGTAGGGTCAGTCTCTAGTCCTTTATGGAGGTTGATGACCACACGTTTTCCAGGGAATCCTTGCCTATTACTGTTAGACTGTCATTAAACAGAAGAAAAACTGGGAAAGAAAAGGGAACAGCTACCTGAGGGCCGTTTCTGCTTCTGCTACTTCACTTCTTTTCCCACCTTCTACTCAGACCTGGGAGATGTGGCCCAGCCTCCTAGTGTCCAAGATGAATGAATGTCAAATCTGCTGTTGTTCTTCCTCCCTTCTCTAAGTGAACGCTTTTTTCCGTTGGTATTAAAGTAGACCAGCTTCATATTAATCTTGTCACTGATGTGAGAAATCTGTCTACTGGAAAAGTGGTTTCTTTTGTGGATTTAGGGAAATGTGAACTGCAAACTTACCTATCTGCTCCGTACTTTTGATATGTAACATGGATTTCATTAAAAGAAATTTCTGATGTGTCTACTCCTCAGAAAAGGATTTTCTTATAAAATTCTGCCTTATAGAAGAATTCTATTCTCGTAGAAAATGCTGTAGCTCTGCATATGGATATACGTACTACTAATGTCGATGCTTTCAGTTGTCATATTTAAAACTTATCAGGGGTAAGGAAACTGGATATGTGTGTCAAACTCAATAAAGCTTCCACAGGAAAAACAGGATTGAGAAAATGCAGCAAAGTAATTGGAAAACAGAATAGAGAAAGGGGCATGTGGGAGAACCGAGGGAGAGAAGGTGGGAGTGGCGAGCTTCCCTCCATGCCCCTCAGGAAGGGCTCTTTCTGGGTGCGCCCTGCCCACCCCATTCAATGCTTCTTTCATTAGCTTCCTCACTCTAGAAAGCAAGGGCTGGCTGCTGGCTGGCTGGTGCCAGGATGGAGCATGGTGTCCCTGTCACAGCTCCCAGAGGTCATCTGTAGGGTAATATCTTTGGTGCTAGTTCTTTCAGGGCCACTGATCCTCGTGATTATGCTGCAGTCTTCCAACCTCATCTGCATATCTGAGAGGTAAGCAGCTAAACTCTGGGCCTATCAACTAGTCCTACAGCATGCTTTATCAGTTGTCTTCCTGGAAATCATGGCTCTTTTTTGTCTTCATAGCACAACTTCGTTATACTTCCATATATGTGCTCATTTTATGCATGTAAGTGCACACCCAGCATTCTGTTCTGCATGAGAGGGCAGTCAGCTTTACTTCTTAGTTATCCATGTCTCCCCTACCCTGCTAACAAGTACACAGGGGCAGCTTTGCCCATGTGTGGGACTGCACATGTGTGTGGGTATGCAAATCAGCATCTAGAGCTTTCTGTTTGCTTGAAAGTAAGTAAGAAGATCAGGAAAGTTGGTCATCCAATACGTCAGCAGATATGTCCTACAATAAAGACATCTTTTATATAATCATAACTAATTCCATAATATCACTTAATGTATGGTCCATATCCCAATTTTTCTGTCTTCTCATGAAATCAAGAAATCAATCACATACCTGCCTTGCATTTGATTACAGAAGAGTGTCTTTTTTGTATGCGTGTGACAGAGAGAGAGGGTTGAAGAGGAGGGGAGGGCTTTTTTGAAGAATTCAGTCCATGTAGAATGCCTATATTTTTGTTATATATTTGTGACTTACCAATTATTTCTAATGATAATATATGGGCTAAATATCTTTGATAAGAATATTTCATACATGATGTTGCTTCTTGTCATTTGTAATCTCAAATGCATGTGTAAAAATATATAAAAATATATCAAATAGAGAGTTGGTAGCACTCCTTAAGTGGAATAAAATCTTTTCTTTAGAGCACAAACTTTCACCCGTTCTAACAAGGTCCTAGAGATAATGCTCTGAAGAATATGAGCCCATAAGGAAAAAAGAGAAAACATACAAGGAAAAAGGGCACAATACATGTGAACTAGAGGAAGCAAATAAGTAGAATCATACTTTCACTGACATCAGAAGTATCAAGGCAACACAATAAGTATGTATAATGATCCAAGAAATAGAGGAGATGTATGATAATAAGGGCAAGAAACAAAAAAATTAAAAAGAAGAGTTATGTGCTACACATGCATGTTTCAGTGCACAAAATACCACATATGTGATAGGGATCTAGTGACATCCTGGCTCACACTATGATGTTTGCTCAACAGTGAAATCACCAAATGTCACCCTTCTCAGATTGAATATTTGAAAAGAAATTGGTCTTTCAATAGTAAATATAACTAAAATTAAGAAGTTAAGCAGCAGGTTGCACAAAATTAAGAGACAGTGATGCATAAAGTAAATCTAAAGAAATCATATAGAATATAACACAAAGTAGTAAGTAGAATATAAGAAGAGAAAAGAAAAAGTGGAAAAAAGTCCATATGTCTAGCACAGGCCTATAATCCTCGCACTTTGAAGGATTGAGGCAAGAAAATCACAAGTTCAAGCATAGCCTAAAATCTCAGTGAAACTTTGTCTCAAATAAATAATAAAAAGGATCTGAAAATGTAGCTTAGAACAAAGGTCTTGTGTTCAATCTCCAGTACTGAAAAAAAAAAAAAAGTTCTGGAAGGGTACAAGAGAAATAATGACAATAGTGGAAATAAAGATAGTGGCAGATAATTTTTAGAATTGTTGAAACACAACAAACCACAGACTCCCAAACATGATAAATGAAAAGAAACCCACTGCCACTTGTAGTGGAAGCTTGGAGCACCAAGGCCAAATAGGAGATCTTCAAAGGATCCAGAGGTAAAAGAAAAATTACCTAAAAGAAAGAGAAATTAGAGTTACACCCACATTTTCAGCAGCATTAAAGGGACAAAGCTCTGGAATAATATTTCCAATGTGTCATGAAAACAATTATTATTCCAAAATTTTACAATTGTTGAAAACAATCTTTTAAGGATAATGGTAAAATAAAAGACATTTATGAGGCACATAAAACTGAATATAGAGCACACAAAAATATAAAAGATATCCTGCTTTATTATCAGAAAAATAAATGAGCTCAGAGAAATCTAAACTACAAGAAAAATCAAGGAGTAAAGAAACTTGTAAATATTTCAAATATTGACCATCAGAGATAAGAATTATTCATGTGAAGGCCCTGGGCTTGATTCTCAGTATCATAATTAAACGAATGAATAAATACAACAGTACTTATTTTTAATTTTAAGATAGCATAAAAATGAGAAGGGAAGCAATTTATATAATCATATAACCACATATTTTTAAAGAGCAGGTAAAAGACTAAGATTTTTTAAATTACTAAAATATGTTGGTTAATCTCAGGAGAATAAATAGATGTTGTAGTGTAAGAAATTAAACAAAGAAAAAAGTTCCTTAAAGAAACACAATATTTTGTTAGATTGCTTGTTGTCATACTGTATTGTGGGATTATGTCATTCATGTCATTGAATATTTTTATATTTAAAGATATACATAAGATGTTTCTTTTAGATCCAGGTACAAAGAAAAGACTTTATTTTTTTTGGAAGGTTTTATTTGCTTTTCTGTTATATCTTCATTTTTGCTCTGTCACCAGAAAGCTCCATCCAAAAATTGGTCTCCATAGAAATGGCTGTGTAGGAATGAGTTTACTCCTCTGTTTCCAACTTCTACCTCCCGCCTTCACCACTCATATTTATTTTTATTTTTCCTAATCTTGCTTTTATTTTTTATTTTTTGTTCTTGTCATCTATATTAAGCATACTATAGATCAAATTAGGTGGGGTTACATAAATATAAAGTGATTAAAGCAGACAGAAGGCTGAAATCTGAGAGTTAGCAACAATTTCTTTTGTCTCTTTATTTATGGCAGAGCAGGAGGTGAGTATGCATTGATCCATTCCTTTTGAATCAGCTAATCCAAGGCTGTAATTCAACTCATCTTCCCTACCCTTGGAGGCTTGTAGTAATTGCCAATGGTGCAAACTACAGACAAAAACTACAGAATCTAACCTCCAGCACAGTGCTTCATACTTGACCTCTTGGCAGGTCGAGCCATAAGGATGACGACTTTGAGGCCAGCCTGAGCAACCCCTTACCACAAGGTGAAAAAAGAATCAAAAAATAGGGTTGGGCTTGGTTCTCTCTGGGTTCAACCTCACAAAATAGATTTCCCAAAATCTGTTACGAAACAAAGAAACAAAAGCTTGTGCAGAGAAAGTAAAGGCACCTTGAGTGAATAAAGCTCGGTAAAATGGACCAGATACAAAATACGGAGTATTGCATGGTGTATCTCATGTGAGATTGCTATAAACATATGTATGAGATCTTAACATAAGACAGAGGGTATGAAAGAAAAGGGGAGAGACACTGTGTGGAAGGAGGAGGGCAGGAAGAGGAAAAGGAAGGAGAAGGAGAAAGTGGTCAAGAGTGATATACATGGGCACAAATTCTCCAATTAACATATAAGTGAATGCGTAGTACATACATATTCAAATCAAAATGCAAAAAAGAAAACTTGGTACACACTGCCATACTTTAAGGGCTACTGGTAGGTCAAAAATGCTAATATATACTTTGTTCAAGGTTTATAATAAACAATTTATTCCTCAAAGATTATAATTGGTATGGAACCTATCCTTTGTATAATAAAAGAGTTGAATTTGTTACAAGATTTCTTCTTACTTGATTCAATTTATGCTAAAAATAATATTTTTTCTCAGAGCAGTCCCACTCAAAAAATCAGTAGAGACATCCAAAAGAACATAGAAGATGAAGATGAAATAAAATAAAACAAAATGGTATTTTAAGACCACAGTGTAGGTGTTATATGGGAGGAAGGAAACAATGGGCGACCTCGAAAGTTAGGCTTGGAATCAAACAGTGCTTTGCCAGCTGAGTACCCAAAACGAGCAGTGTGTGACACTCTCCCAAGGTAAAAAGGCTGAACTTTAACCTGAGCTGACTGAAGGTATTATCACAATAGGGAAAGACTGTGTTGGACTCTTATCAGACATGAAGTGTGGAAGTGGGTGGGTGGGAAAAGTCAGTGAGGCCAGAGTTGGTGGTAGACATGTGACAACTGTCTTGGAAAGGTTGGCCTGGCCCCAGTCACAGCTCTTTTGGCCAGAAGACTGACAGGACCACGTGGTAAAAGTGTGCACCTGGCTAATGACAACCTGACCCTGTAACATCCTCTACATTGTGTGCACCTGGGGAATGGTGACCTGACCCTATAAAGTCCTCGACGTTGCCTGACAAGTAGCCTTCCATTATGTGGCTTCCTTGCATTTGTCCCAGTACGTATATATGCATGGCTGCTGCTAAGGTCCATGTCTTCCTTTAGGGGACAATGCTAGTGATCTACTTACTTTCCCTCAGGGTCTCTCAGGCACCAACAGGGCTCTTTCCTTCTGTTCCCTCTTCACATATGGTGCTAAAAATGGTAATTTTAGCTTTCTTCTCATGACCCCAGATCATAGACATAAACTCTACATCTCCCTGGGTATTTCCTCATTCCAGCCCTGGTCAGCCTCTTCCCCACATGCTTCACTCTCAAGATGCCTGTAGTTTGGACAGTAATACATAAGTACTAGTGTCACTGCCTGGCTTCAAACATCTTCCTCTCTCGCCCATGGATGGCGTGGTACCACATTCTTGGGCTGCAGTGGTACCTCCGACCTGTTCAGGTATTGTGACAATAATATCTCATTGGCCTGAGACTGTGACGCTTTCCTCTCATGACCCCAGATCATAGACATGAACTCTACGTCTCCCTGGGTCTTTTCCTCATTCCAGCCCTGGTCAGCTTCCTTATTTTACAAATGAGGAGATAAAGTCTTTGAGAGGATAGATGACTCTTCTATGGCCACACAGCTAATGTGCTGCGAGCTGGGATTTGGCCCCAGGCCTGTGGAAGCTGGTTCTGCTTCAGCAGCCCACACCATCTTCCCAGGAATAAATGACCATGGGATAGGCCATCACTGGCAGCCATCACCATCAAATGTGCTGGGCTGCCACTAAATTCCTATGTGTGGGAGGCTTGGGCAGAGGTCCTGGGAGGGCCCCTCATGGAGATAATGCTTTATTCCTAATGTTTGAGAATGCAGGGACTGGAAGTTTTTTCTGGTATTAAAAATTAACCACTTAGGGGGTATCCCATTTAGAGCATCCGTAAGGCCCTGCCCTGTGCAGCTGAGAAACTGGCAATATTCCTGC
Source organism: Ctenodactylus gundi (assembly GCA_004027205.1). Lineage (NCBI taxonomy): Eukaryota > Metazoa > Chordata > Mammalia > Rodentia > Ctenodactylidae > Ctenodactylus > Ctenodactylus gundi. The sequence continues at coordinate 105,919 of PVKB01003694.1, read as the reverse complement.
CCTGGTATCTGAAAGAGGATGGCGACAAGTAAAAAGGGAGAGGAGAGAAGAGAAGAAAGATGAGAGGCTCTTTGGCAGAGCTAAGTACAGGACAAGAGTCCAGGATGAGCATTCCAGATGCCTCTGTGTGGCATCCCCAGGTGGCAGGAGAGGTTTTCTAAGAATACTTAACCTGCAGATATTAAACCTCTCCTTAAGGAGACCAAGATTTTCTGAGTTATGAGCCTGAATCTTAGTTGCACAGTTTTGGAAGGTGGGGATGCAGGTGTCCTTGAGAGGCACATTTATGGTACTAGTTACGGAACCACTGAGTTTTCCTCAAGTGTTGGATGCTGGAGAGCAGGATGTGGGGGGTCTTCGTTACCTTTTTTTAATCACTGAAACTCATTACCCAACATCTACAAGAAAAGATTTATTTTAGCTTATAGTTTCAGAAAATCACAGTTCATTCGTGGATGGGCAGCTGGAAAATTGTAGAATCACATGGTGGGCTGCAGCTAAAGCCAGAGCTGGAGCCAGTGCTCCAGAGGCAGAGATCCTCACAACATGGGGGAACAGAGAAAAGTCTGGGAGGAAGGGCGGAACCAGCACATGCTCCTTCAGGTCAAGCCCTAAGTAACCACCCCTTCCAGCCAGGCCTTACCTCCCAGTACTATTTAGTATCCATAGGAACATGAGGCTTTTGGTGGACACTCCAGATCCAAACCACCACATACAGCAAAAGGAAACTCATGATATCACAGCCTTGGAAGGGCCTCGGAAAGTAAGAAGCTCTCTGAGGCTTAATAAGCTTCTTAGTGCCAACATCTGGTGAAAAATTATCTCTAGGGAAAACAAAACACACTTCTCATACCCCGCTGGTGTTGAGGAAGAGAGAGGTTCTATGGGCTCCATATTTTCTCTGTTATGGTTTCCGTAGCTTCAATGTATTTTTCCTGCTGCTGCACAATAGCTTCTCTATCTTTTACTCAAACCGCGTAAGAGAGATAACCACTTGTTTGTTCAGCCTCACAGCACCACTACTGGTTAAGGTTATGACGAGGGCCTGCCGTATATACAGTCATCTGCTATGTGTATTCTATAGATGGTGGTTTTATGAGCTAATGCATGTTCGAATCAGTGACAAAACTGGTCTTGCTACTTTGTTTAAAAATTAAGAACTTGAACATTTCTTGATCCTCTCTTCTACACATCATTATGATGTTGAAAATCCAAGTCACACCAACAAAAAGTGATAATTTGTATTAATGCTGTCTTGTATTAATATAGTAACTGCTTCTTTGTAGAAGCAGAATCATATTTGTCCTCCACATTAAGTAGTTTTATGCTATGTAGCAAGTCTTAGAAAATAACTAAATGTCAGTTTTTCATTTGATCTGGGGCTTGGAGAAGCAGGTTGGAAGTACATTCTTGGAATACTTTCCTACAGGCTCTACAGGGTCAACCCTGCTCAATCTGATAGATACGGCAAGATAGAATTTTAATTTAAAAGTTGTATTTTCTAGGGAGTGAGGAGATACCCCACCTTCTCCCTTCCATCAAGCTCAAGACAGGGAGGCGGGACAAAGAAGAGAAAGAAAACACCAAATACATGTATATTCAGATGCCAGCCAAGAGAAGGAAGGGTCCTCCCCTTCAGATAAAAATATTCTTCTCCCCTAAGTATCTAATAACTCCTCCTCAAGCAGCAGCTAGTCTAGACCTGAAATAGATTCTTCAGTTAGAGTCAGGTGCAACTTCCATCCTCTTCTAGCAGCTAATTGTTTTGTAAATTCAAAGAAAAAGATTTTAAAAGAGAACAATTACTTTTGTACTGTGATATAAAACACTTCTGCTCATCCTAAAAAAAGATGATGGTAATTTGAGATTTGTAACTCCACCATCCTCCTCAAAGCTAACTTTCAATAAATTATCTTATTTACTTAGAATAAGTGGATTTTTGTTTTGCCTGCTGGCCGTTGGACAAGCCTGAGCAGGCAGTAGCATGATCCCTAGCTAAGTTTGTTGTCATCTTTACTGAAAAGCCATCACTGGGCATGAGCAACCATTCAGTTTTTCTTGTCTTTTTACAAATGGTTAAACAAAATCAGATAATACTTTCCCTTAGTTCTTACGATTGCTCCCCAATATCCATCCTCTCTTTTTTCCCCCAGTGGTAAAGGTCTGCTATCTAGAGATTGTTTCCCACCCTCCATTGCAACTACAGTGTCCATTCTGGATAATGAGATTCAAATGGATGTGGCAAATGCACTTTCAGGTTACTTCCTATAATAGATGCTGTGCTTTGCAGCAATCTTCCCATTATAGGAAGGTTGCTGGCTCACAGTTTGCCTTGGCAACTCCTTACCTGCAAAGCATTCTCTCATTTTAAGTCATGATCCTGTCCTCGAGTAGCTCATAGCCAAGAACTGGTTGAGGGATAAAAGCCCCTGCATCTCATCCCAGCCCTTAAGAACCATCCCAGGGTCGGTGCTCCATATTGATTGAGTTGACACTTTGTGTGGCTGTTCGACAGCCTAGCTTTTCCCTAGTCCTCATTTTTCTTCCTTCCTCCCCCTCACATCCAGGTATTGATCCAAGGGGCACTCTCTAGCAATGAACTTTTCTTCGAAAGAGGTAATCTGCCCACCTCTCTGCCTTTCTTAAGATTGGGACACAAAGAGGTGGTGAGACCACTTGACTATGTAAAGGAGGGAAAAGCCCTAATGGGTAGAAGAATAAGACAGAACGTATTGAGGTCATTGTGTGGCTTTCTAAACCCAGCTCCCCACAAACCGTGGACCACTGACTATCTGCACACTCCCACCCTTTTAGGTGAGAATAGCAAAACCTGTTGTTCTTCAAGGCACTGTATTTTTGAATCTCTAGGTTACGGTAGTTTAACCTATTCCCTAGGAAGTGGGAGGAAGTAGTCTGCTCTAGTTTGATTATTCACAAAATTGTAGACAACTTAAGCCTTCTGGAATTGATCCTAAAGTCATGAGGTCTTTGCAGCATTTTTAAGCCATGAATACGTAATTATTTGTAAAAGAACTGTGGACCAGAACAGATTGACTTTGTCCTTAGTGAAGAGTTGCCTTGTGATAATTTTAAGAGGAAGAAAGAAAAAAAAAAAAAAAGAAAAGCCATGTAATTGGCAGATTTGTCCTCCAAATTTAGTTAGAATTGCTCAATTAAAAGGATTTTTGCATTATCCTCACACAACACAAAATTACAAAATTTAAATTAATATTAAAGCAGAACAAAAAGTTTATATATTTTTCTTGGAATCTCTGCTAATAACTGCTCTTCTGAGTCTCTCTTTATTGAAAGTAAATTTGACTTTCTACTCCAATCTGTGAACTGTGCAGAATTTAAATGGAAAGTAGGATTATGCCAATAATTCCTTCCTGAAAGTAAGGACTAGTGACTCTCTTTGCACAACTAAAGGATGGCTTTTAGAACCACAAAGATTTCAAAGGTTAATTTTTAAAACATTTTTCATGATTCATGTAATCAGATTATTTTCTTGGTCAAAAAGTAAACTTAATTTATATGTTTTCTTTGGGAAAAAAAGAACACCTTCATAAAATTCCCTGCCAAATTAGTTTGTAAAAAACTCAAATAATAAACAGCTTTCCTGCCCTGGTTCTCAGCACATTTCTCTGCCATTTGTTTTTTCCACACACACATGTAATTATGCAGCTAGGTGGTCTGGATTGGAACTTCACTTATTGCTATCCAAATTAAACTCTTCTTTTCCAGAAATGAGCTGATTTGTACTCACTGTTCTTCTAAAGCCTGAATGAGGCTGTGCTGGGAACCTGCGCCTGCCACAAGCACTTTCTGTGGCCTTTCTCTGGAGCCCTGGAGTAAACAGAAGCTTCACACGTGTCACCTCAGGCCTCAAAACAATCTCCCTCTGCCAGCTCTTCATCCTCTCCATTTCCCATCCATTCCCTATTGATGTCTTTCCCAAGTTACTTTATAATGCAGATTAGTTCAAGGTCTGGTCACAGTTTTTTGGCTACAATTTATATATTGTACTTATAAATAAGCTCCTCCTCTCAGGACAGTGATCCTAAAGAGGCACCCCCCTCGCCCCCACCGCATACTCACCACACAGTGTCCCACTGCCTCCCCTGAAGACTCATAGCACTGTCTGCAGATGGTTTTGGTTGTCAGACCACAGGGCATTATTGGCATAAAGCCAGCAGAGGCCAGCAAGGCTGCTAAGCACTTAGGGTGCACAGTCCCCACAGTGAAGAGTTATCCAGACCAAAGTGCTAGTGAATTTGTTAAATTAGTTTTCAAATTATTTGCCTAACATACTTTGGAGTTTATTCAGTAGTAGCTTTTGGAAACATAATTTATCCCTTGGATTATCTGTGCCATAGATAACGAATGAAAATGCAAAAAGACCAATTAACTTTGAAGTTTTACTTTTTAAAAAAAATCATCAATTTTCCATAAGAAATTCAATTTAACTGGGAATCCTGTATTTTACCTGGCAAGCTTACCTCATGTGGATATATTCTTACTTCTATATCTTAAAATTTTATATCTTAAGACATAGGGCTAAAGGAATGTCTCAGCAGTTAAATGCTTGCCTAGCAAGCACTAAGTCAATCATTAAGTACCTGAGTTTGATTCCCCAGCACCACATAAGCTAGGTGTGGTGATGCATGCCTGTAATCCCAGCACTTGGGAGGCAGAGACAGGAGGATTGCAATGAGTCCAAGGCCAGCCTGAACTCCATATTGAGTTTAGGAGCAACCTGGGCTACAGAGCAAGACCCCATCTTTAAAAAAATAAAGACTTATGGAAGTGATTTCTTTTATATCTAAAATGTGAGAACTATTTTTTATCTCAAATGATTGATTTTAGTTAGAAGATGCACACTATTTTTATGTGAAAGTGCTATTTAAACAAACTATCTTTCTGAAGGACACAATTACTGTGGACACACCCTTAAAGTAAAATAAATTTCTTCTTTGAAAAATGATACCAACTTAATTTCTGCTAATACTAATGTAATCTCTTAATACATCTATTCTACTCTTTCGCTCTGCTAGGGTTTGTCGATATTTATTTTGGACCTGACCCCAGTTTGTCTTAAGATTGTACTCCAAGTACATGAGTCAAGGTCTTCAGTTTTGTTTTCTTGCAGGAACACCTTTCTTTCTCATTCTCAAATAAAAACTAAGTAGTTACTGTTTGAGAAGAATATGAATAACTGATATTGATAGTCCCAGGTAAAATCAGACATACCATTCGCATGACCAAAAGAAAAGCAATAAAATAGGTCTCAGATAATATCTTGTAAAAAATTAAAAAGATGTGATATGCCTGAGCCTATGGCTGAGGGTCAGAACACGTGCCATCCGTCATTCTGCCACTGGCTTCTCCTGGGTCGCTCACTGCTTCACTGGGGTTTGGTTTCATTAGGAGTCTGGACTCCAAGGTTGAGAAACCCCAAGAACTGGCTCACTGACAGGGCTGAAGCCTGGGGCAGAACTTGAGTGAACTGAGAGTAGCCAAATCCCAAAGACATGATGTGTATAGCTAGCAGTAGTGGACATGGCTGCTCCCAGGGGCTGGGCTTCAGGCACTAGCCCTGGGCTCCATGCTGCAGACCACCTTCAGGAGGCACTGGCATAGTCCTCAGCAAGTGCCCCTTGTGGAGACTCCAGGCAGCATGAAGGCTGCCCTGTTAGAACTTCAGACCACCAGTGGGCGTGGCTGAGACAAGCAAGGAGGGACTGGCATTCAATATCAGGAAAAGATCAGTATTGTCTAATTAAAGTAGTTGCTTTTACCATGCTGTTGTTTGTGTTTATAAACTCAGAAGGAAAAATAAGTCTAACTCCTCCCTGGCAGTACCCAGCAACATTGTCCAGTTGAGGGTCTATACATATTTGTAGACTAGGGTGTTACAGATAAGAGTGAACTTTTTGTAGGCTTGGTTCTGCTGTTCATTGGGCACCAGACACTCTAGCTTCTATCTGATCCTTCTGTGACTTTGAGGACTTTGATCTTCTATTCTCAACTTTCAAACAAGGAAGAAACTTTTGTCTATTCTGCTCATTTATATATCCCAGACCACCACATGAGCACCTGGCACATACTTGCTGCTCAGTAACGTAGACTGAACGAACGAATGCCACGCCTCTTTATTCCATTCCAGCTGTTGCCCTTCCTCTTCCTTCCGGTCACATCCCCTTCGGACATTTCTACTCCTGTGGGATCTGCCTGTGGGCAATGCTGATGCCTGGTGACAGTCATCCAACCTAGCTGTGTGCACGAGGCACCAGGGAAAGAGGTTAGTCCGGACAGAAGTAAAGTAAAGAAGATTGACAGACCCGGGGAAAGGAAACCTTTTGATTCTTAGAGCTCTCGGGGAGGAAAATATTTCTCAATTCTTTTCCTGAGAAGCATTACTTTTCAGGAAAACTAAAATGTGTGCTAAACTTTAAAGACAAAGCAAAAAATAGAAGATATATTTGTGCACAATGTTTCAAGTTATAAGGATCTCTAACACACATCACTTTTCTGGAGTCTCTTAAGGCCCCCACCTACTAGGGCTTTACACAAAAAGGGACACTGAGGCTCGAGGAAGCTAGTTAGATGAATGGTACAGGCTAGAGCATGGCAGACACTCGCTTACTCCAGCTCTCTAGAGTTCACATTAGAGTTCAGTACTCACTCCTCCTTGCCATGCTCTCTTTACAAGTTTTAAGATGCTTTGTGGTTTCAGTAAATTAAAATATATTAGTAGTTAGTAGTTACTTAATTCATGTGCAAAATTGCCGGGTCAGGTAAATTAAATTTAAAAGGTAGTTAATTAAACAACTGCAAACTTACTAATTAAATTAACCTTTAACTGTGCTTGTTTCACATGAAACTACAAGCTGCTAAATTTTAAGAAATTAATATCTATGACTTTTTGCCAGAGTATGGAATGCTGGAGAGTATTATTATATAAGGAATACATTTAGTTTTTTAAAGATATTCTCCTAGTGACAATGAGACACTAAAATAAACATATATGATAAGAATTTGAGAAGTAGGGCAAGAAATGCCCTGTTTATCCCCAAAGTATATCAAGTGCAAATTTTCTACATGAACTTGGTGTAATTACTAATGACGGTAGGCTGGGTTGTTGCTCAGTGATTAGAGCACTTGTCGAGTGTGCTCAAGGGCCTTAGCTTGATTCCTGAGCATCATATAAAATTAGCTGGGCATGATGACACATGCCTGTAATCCCAGCACTCAGGAGGCTGAGGCAGGAGGAACTGCTGTGCGTTCAGGACCAGCTTGGACTATAGAGGATCCTATCAAAAGAAAAGGTTAGTTTCTGAGCTCTCATTATAATTTCAAGTTTTTGGTTTTAATTTCTTTTCATTTCCCATGGTTGTAGAATCTTGAAAGTTGAAGCAGTGGAAAATCTATCGTATCTGTTCATTCCTAGAGTTTACTAATGTCTAAATAAAACCCACAGGCCAGAGAGAAGATAAAGATGAGAAGCAACAGCCTCTCAGTGTCCTGGGAAGGATTACATCTTGGAATGAGCATAAAGGATGTGCACACCAGCATTACTTAGAGCTGCCTTCCCAGCCAGGCTTGACTTCCCAGACCAGATGAGTGCAGCACTGATCCCACTTACAGAATCTGAACAGTTAATTTTTAAAAATGCATCTGTCTACTCTCTGTTGTTATAACACAATGCCACAACCTGGATAACTGGTAAGGAAAAATAAATTATTTAGCTCAGAGATCTGAGACTCAGAAGTCAAGGGAATAGACACTGCAACTAGCAAAGGCTTCGATGCTGTGTCAAATCACAGCAGGAGGTAAAAGGACAAGTATGTGAGAGTGGAAGACAACATGCATTGCCACATAGCACAGGGGGTCAGAGGTGCAGAGTACTCAAGAGTCCAGTTTCAGGAACAAAAAAAGGCCCAAAAGAACTGCACTAAAACTTACTCCTTAAAGAAAGGAGAAGCAAGGCTCAACCTCAAGCAGACATTTCTCTTGCATTTATTTGGGGCATAAGGAAGTATGGCAAAGCAGGAAACATCTTGGGCAATAAATCGAACTTTGTCCCTGGAAACAGGAAGGTGCATAGAGTAGAAATGCAGAATGACCTTTACTTTCCCTATTAACTTGGGCAAGAAAGCACAACCATTTTTGGTGTGTGCTGTTTTCAGCACACACTACTCTTTACCCTAATGCATTTTTAGGCTATTGCCTGGAGATTGCTTCTCAATGCATTCCCTTTTTTTTTTTTTTTTGGCCCTCCAGGCATTAACTCTTAATCATCCCCAGTGCATGAGGGGTATACTTGAGTTACAACAAACCACCACCAACATAATGATATCATTTCACTCATATCAGCTCCACTCTCACAACCCAAATACCTCCCTCCAAGCCCTACTTCCCAACATCCCTGCATTGGAAATCAGACTTCCAATGCATGAATCCTGGAGAACAGACATTCAAGCCATAGAAGCATCTTAGCCATCATTCTTTAATGGAAAATCTAAACATCTTCCATTTTCTCTGTTTAGAGAAAAATATGTTTGGATCTGGTATGCCCCCCCCCCCCCAAACTTCATGTATCTAGATGTGGTAGGGTACACCTATGGAACTTTGCGCTGTTGGAAGTGGGGCCTGGCTGGAGGAGGCAGATGTTTGGGATTTGACCTGGAGGGATTGTGTCAACTTGTTGAGATTGGAGGATGTCCAGGATAGAGCTTCCAGGTGTGTGTTATTGACTTGTGGGCCAGGAAGTGAGGAAGAGGCACCCATCCTGGGTGTGGGAAGCCCAACTGGATGTTTGATCTCAGTAAAGAAAGGATGAACAAAATTGTTTCAGCTTTTCCTGGGAAAACTCTGGACTTACCTTAGTCTCCAGACATCCATTGTTTCAACTGCATTTGGCTTTCTGTCTGCAGTGCTATGAAGAGCTTTTCTCCAACTAGATCTTTGCCATGTGCTTCCACCACTGCCAGACGTCCATGAGTGGACTGTGTGAGATTTTTGAAACTGTGATTTAAAATAAATCTTTCCTCCCAAGAGTTGTGGATGTCTGGCATTTTGTTCCAGCAATGAGTAACTAAGACAAATATTTTCAACTTGACTATTGTCGCTCTGTTCCTTGTGAAAGTGGCCTGCCACAAGTGGAGACATAGATGCTGACTCTAAGATTTCCAGGCCCTTTCAGCTGTAAGGGTCAAGCTCTTTAGTCTCATCTCTCTGGCCTGAGTCACTTAGGCTGAAGCAGGAAGGTCCCCAGAGGGATGGCTTTCTCTTCTTCACCATCACATAGATCCCTGAGTTCAGTTCATTTTTAACTCTTAAAGAACAGAATTGGGATGTTTCAAATCCATAGTAGATGAAAAGCTTCTCCAGAATCTCTTGACAATGTGCCTTTCATACTAAACACCAGATGCTACACAAGAAAACAGACTATGCAGAAACCTGTCTGTGAATTAGAGTGAGCGACACAGCGATACAGCAGCGGCAGGAAAGGAGCCTGGAGTGTTGTGGGATTTCCTTTTGAATGTGGTGAAAGCATCTGTTTTTGTACCCAAAAGCGGGACAAGTAGTTTAGAGTGGCTTCAGGTTCATTCACGTATTTGCTCTCATCGTGTTTTTTTCTTGAGAGAATTGCACTCGTTCTTTTCCCCTTTCTTTTCTTTTTTATTTGTTTGTTTTCATTGTACGAGCTTTTTAAAAATGGCAAATGGCTGTTTTGTGGCTGTGTCTTAGAAGCTAAGTGCTATGGGCAGCTGCTGGAGCCTCGTGGCTGACGGAAAATGGCCTCAGAACTCTGCAGCCAGGGCAATAACTGATCAATGGTAGGGCCTGACCCTAAAAGAGAGCAAGGTGTGACTTCCAGCTTCACAACTATCCTTTTTTTTCCTCATTATTCAGGATTTTATTTTTTTCTCTTCCCCTCTGAACTCTTTCTCATTGTCTTTTTCTTTCCTTAAGTATTACTTGAATCTCTGATTCTCTTTTTTAAAGTAATTAAAGTTTATAAAGTATAAGGAATAATGCAACGAACATGTTCCTACTACTCAGTTAAGAACTATATAACTGTATCCCTTCCTATGACCCTGTCCTGGTAACATCTGGCTCTCATCCACTGCCCATCCCAGCACTTGATAAAAATACCTCGCTCAAATGTAACGTATAAGGAACTCTAAAAAAAAAAGTTCTTTCTGAATATACTCCCTGTCCTTATTACAAAAATTAGGGCATTCAATTACATTTTTGAAGATAAATATGAAATGGAGTTTTTCAAATGAACTTTCCTTTTAATAACAGTTCTCTTACTCACTTTCTGCTACAGCTGTGCATGAAAAGCCTGCAGGAATACTAATGCTACTTTGTTCAAAAGTATTTTCTGAATATGTATAATTGAATGCTCTTCTATGTTTTTTCCCTCCAATGTTTTTCTTTTTCTTTTTCCTGTTTCTTCAACTTCTGGGGTTTCCTCAACTATCCAATATTTCTCTCCTCTTTCTAGTTATAGAACTCACTCTAGTGATATTTACTGCTTGAACTATACAATTTACTATAAATTGTACTCTCATGAGAACCAGGCCGGGCTGCTTCAGAGGAGGCAGGTAGGCCTCTCAGACATCTTCAGATAAGTATCAATAACTCTTATCCACAGAGAAAAAGACCAAGAGAAGCATATTATCTGTACACTATTTGGCTAGAAACAGATCAATAACACAGTTCTGTGTATGTATTTCTACCAATAAGATAGTGAAGCCATGAACAATTTCCTTTTATAGGTCATCACAATTGTACATAGAAATTACCTTAAGTAGTTTGGAAAAAGTAATTAGTACACTAAGTGGAGACTGGGTATATATATTAATACTGGGTTAGTATAAATATATAACTAGTAGGTAACAACAATAAATAAAAGTAGTATCAGATCAATGTAAACTTTCTGTATTGCACTTTTAAATGTCAATAAAATGGAGGAAAATAAAAATAGGTTCACATCCACAATGAAGACTCTACATACAAAAAATATTAGAGAGAAAATAATTTTTTTCTTCAAAATGAAGATGGCCTGGAAGTATTTTTTTTATCTTAACCTCAGGAAGCTTCTATGAAAATCTTGTAACTTTGTTTAGGGCACACATTTATAATTCCTATGTCTTTTTGGAGAAGATATTTAACACTATGTAATATCCTTCTTGACTCTAATAACTTCCTTTGCACCACAGTCTATCTTATCCAATATTAACGTATGTGTTCTTGCTCTTGTTTTCTGAACAATATTTGCATTATGTAACTTTTCTCATCACTGTGCATATCACCCCATATACTCATAACTAGTTTCACTGTGCATATCACCCCATATATTCATAACTAGTTTCATATTGTTCCACCCTAGAAATACACTTCTCTGATTGTATTGGTTCACTCTCTTGCTATCCTTCCAGTTTTTAGTGGTGTCATTCTTCTTGGATGAGAGTTTGAGCTCATTTTATTATCTATACAGTTAAGAAAGGAAAAGACACATAACTTTATTTATGTAATATTATTGTCTCTTACTAATTTTGGGAGTCAGGGGTGGAGCCGAAGGGCAATAGTAACAATGATGTCAGCAATACATATTGGGAAGGCAAAGGACGATATGCCTGCAAGATTGACTGTGGCGTGCCAAGTATAAGCATGAATCAAGAGGCAATAAAATAAAGAGAATACAGACCTCAGAGAAAGCCACTACAGGGAGGGAAGCTTTGCAGTAAGAAGCAAAGAATCATTTCAAGGCACTGGAAACTGCAGAAACAACGAAAGCTTTGTGCTTCCAGTAGCTGGATATGTATTGTGTCCATCAACCATAAAAATTTATGTGTTTGCTGGATTCTGCAGAGAGTATAAGAATTCGCTCTTGCATTTGCACAGAAAACCAAGGCACAAATGTCATGTGGGCAAGCACATGTTCCATGTGAACACAATAACACAAATTCATATCTCACAAGTATTTACCTAGAACATCATTATGTGAACAAGTTAACGCGTATGCCAGTCTCCTACATATCTACTATATATGCCTCTGGACTTAACTTTAGTGTATTTTATCTTAGAATTTTGGTGAATAGGGGAAGCAAGAAGGATTCAAATGATGTGAACAACACACAGTTATGAGCGTCCTGTAGCACAGTTTTACACTCATTTGATTCTGTTCTGTCCTCTTTCTAAGTCATTTCTATCACTCAGAATGCACACCAATTTCTTTTAATCTGCTTGATGATATTTCAAACATTGATGTGAATAATAATTGACATTTTATGCGAAGGTTTCATGCAGTGAACTATCAGACCAGGTATGTTTCATTTTACACAACTGATCTGATTTTTACATACAGAATTTTTAAATGATAGGAGAGTTTAATGTTTAAAACAGTGTATGTATAAAGCAAAGAAACTCCCAATAATAAATGAATCTTTCTCTATGCAGATTTCAAGATGTCAGAATTTCAGAAGACCAGACTTATTTGTTCGTCACTATTAATGACAGACAATCAATCAGAAAAAATTATCCTAAAACTTCAAAATCATTTGGGTAAATACCTAGGAACACAATGGCTAGATCATAGGGTGTGTAACTCCCTAGGGCTGCCGTAATGAATTATCACAAACTGAGTGGCTTCATCTAATAGAAATTTATTTTCTCATTGTGAGGACAGTTTCTGAGCAGGGCCATTCTCTCTCCAAAAGCTATAGACAAGAATCCCTCTTTGGGGCTCTAGCTTCAGGTGCTTTCACAAGTTCTTGGTATTTCTTGGTTTGTAGGCTCATTATTCCAGTTTTGCCTCCAGCTTTCTCCTCTGTGGGTTTATGCCTATGTTTCTCTAGTTCCCTTTTCTTTTTAAGGACAGTAGTCTTGAATTTGGGACCCATCCTAACCCAGTATGACCTCATGTTAACTTGACGATATCTGCAAATAGCCTATTTCAAAATGAGGTCACATTCAGAGGTGGTGGGGTTACAACTTCAGCATACCTTTTTGAGGAAAAAAAATCAATTCACAAAATATAGGAAGACAACATTTGTCTTTGAAAGAAATCATCAAATTATCTTGCAAAGTGTTGTGTTCCCACCAGCAATGACTGAGAATTGCTTTTGTTCCACATATTTAGAGATATGGTCAGTTTTGAATTTTGCCCATTCTAATAGATGTGTAATAGTATCTCAGTGTTGCTTTAATTTGAGATTATCTAATTACAAATCACAGTTAGCCTACTTTCATGGGCATATCCCACGTATATGACCTCTTTGGTGTAATGTCTGCCCATGTCTCCTCTATGTGTCGATTAGGTTGTCTGTGTACTGCTATGGTTTGCTGAAGTGTTCCCCAGAGGCCGGCGTATTAGAGTTGTAGTCCCAGACTGTGATATTATCGGCGGTGGTGGAGTGCTGTAGGAGGTGTGCCTCATTGGAAGTTCCTCCTGACATGCATAGGCGTGTCCTGGAAGGGGACACTGAAGCTCCAACCATTCTGCTTTCCAGCCACCGTAAAAGAAGTTGCTCCAACATCCACTTGCTACCATGATATGGCACCTCACCACAGTCACAAAACAGTGAGGCCAACTGCTCCTGAGCTGAAGCTCTCAAAATTATGAGCAAAATAAGTCTAATCTCTTTTTTAAGTTTACTATCTCAGGTATTTTGTTATGGAAAGTGATGGGAAACTAACACACTGAATTTTAAGGGATTTTTTTATATTTTGGGTTTAGTCTTTAGCAGATATGTATTTTGCAATTTTTTCTCCTGGTCAGTGGCTTTTCTCTTTCATTCTCATAATAGGATATATTGTATTTTCATCATCATTCATTTGCATCTTTTGAGACTTCCTCTTTGATCTATTGATTATTTAGGAGTGTGTTGCTTAATTTCTAAGTGTTTGTAGTTTTAACTCTTGTCTCTTTCTTGATTTCTAGTTTGATGATAGCATTATTAAATAATATATTCTGTAAGATTTCATTAAATTATTTATTTATTTATTTATTTGAGACAGGGTCTCGCTCTGTGGTCCAGGCTGGTCCTGAATTCACTTCAGAGCCAAGCTGGCCTTGGACTCAGGGCAATCCTCCTGTCTCAGCCTCCCAAGTGCTGGGATTACAGGCATGCGCCACCACGCCCAGCTTATGTGGTGCTGGGGAATCAAACTCCGGTACTTAGCGCTTGGCTTAGCGCTTGCTCAAGCACTTTAAACCGCTGAGCCATTCCTCCAGCCCACAGATTTCATTAAATTTTTTGTTGAGGTTTGCTCTATGATTCAGGATAGTTTATCTTGGGGAACATTCTATTGATTCTTGGAAAGAATATATATTCTACTCTTGCTGGGCTGACCACTCCATAAATTCTATAGATGTCAATTAAGATTTAATTGATTATTTATAGCTTTGCTTATTTTCTATCTAGTTCTGTCAATTGCTGAGTGTTGAGAAATTATAAATTTCTCTAGTTCTTTTTAATTTTTGTAAGTTTCTGCTTCATGTGTTTCAAAGTACTTCATTTAGGGCACACATTTATAATTCCTATGTCTTTTTGGAGAAGATATTTAACACTATGTAATGTCCTTCTTGACTCTAATAACTTCCTTTGCACCACCGTCTATCTTATCCAATATTAACATATGTGTTCTTGCTCTTCTTTTCTGAACAATATTTGCATTATGTAACTTTTCTCATTATTTTTGTTCTATTTACTTATGTTTGAAACAAATTTCCTTTTTTTTTTCATTTTAAATTTGAGACAGGGTCTCACCCAATAGACCAGGTTGGTCCTGAACTCACTATGTAGCCCAGGCTAGTCTTGGACTCATGGCAATCTCCCTATCTCACTCTCCCAAATGCGCCACCATACCCAGCTTATGTGGTGCTGGGAAATCAAACCCAGGGCCTTCTACTTCCTGGACAAGCACTTTAACTTCTGTGCCATTCCTCTAGCCCCTGAAGCAAATTTCTTAAAGATAGCATATGTATGACTTTTAATTCACCCTTACAATCTTTATTTTCTAATTGGTGTGTTTAGATCATTTATATTTAGAGGAATTGTTGATATGTTAGAATTTTTCTTTCTTACTTGTTTTATATTTGGTTGTCATTCCTTTCTCTCTTCCTACCTCCTTCTCACCTCTCTCCTTCTGCCTTTACATGATTTACTTATCTTTTTTAATTCTATTTTTTGTTTTAAACTTTTTTAAAAGTTCTATTTTTTGTTTACTAGATGTTTCTGAATATATCACCACTATAGACTGTAATTTCCTTGGTGGTTGCTCTCAGCGATACAATATACATGTAGACCTTATCACAGTCAAGTGATGTGTATCTTAACACTTTCAGTGAAGTATAGAGGCATTGTTTTTATTCAGAGCAAATTATTCTCCTCCCTTTTAAAGTATAATTACTCTTTCCTCATCATAAACTGAGCACCATATCAGATGACTACATTATCATTTTTATTGCACTTTATTGAATCATTCCCAATCTCTATCACTGCATGATAGCCTTGACATAGCTACAATGAATGAATGAATGAATGAATAAGCCTGAATCCCTATTTATACTCCTATGCAACAAAATGCCTTTGGAGAAAGCTATACAACTGTGTAGGTATATCTAGGGACGACTGAGCTCTCCACTTGCGGAAGCTTTTTCACAGCCTTTGGTCCCTATCTGTCTTCTCATCACTTTCAGAGACAAACTTTAAGGGTTAGAAAAACTTCCAACATCATTAGCATAATGCAGCAACACTCCCTGCTACAGTCTCAAAGTGGCTCACTTCCCCTCTTAAGCCCCAATCTCCTTTTCTCAAGTTGTTTTGAGCTGCTTTATGATTGTCATAGGAAAATTGGAAGGTCATCTATCTGAACCAATGTAGTGTCCAAATGTTCCGTGAAAGCTTCCACACTTCCCCAATCCTCAAAGAGAAAGGCTGTCTCTGGATTTCTGGGCCAGCCCTGTTGCTCAGTTCTCCATCTGGCTGATGAGCTCTGAGGCTCCCCGCTTCCCAAGAGCCCCTCCTCCTCTCTGCAGCATCTCAGGGACTTGCTTACGAGTGGCCGATGTTGTCTTTGAATGTATTTTATCATATTTTCAAAAACTCTATCTTGAATCTTCCACTCCTATACAAATTCTCTTCTTTTCTTGGTCAAATTTCTCATGTTTTATATCTATCCCAACAACTCTTCTTTTTTTTTTTTTAAGGACATGCTGTGCTGTTGTTTGAACAAAGGGCCTTCACTCTGAGATCAGATCATCCCCAGCCCTTTCTTATTGTTTGAGACAAAGTGTTGCTAGTCCCTAAATTGTCTAGGCTGAACTTGAATTTGTGACACTCCTGCCTCAGCCTCTCAGAGTGCTGGGATTACAGGCCTGTGTCATGAACTCAGTTTACCCATCACCACTGCTTATATCTTTTTCTTTAGAAATCTCTTGTAATTTGATTTTTTAAACAATTTCTTCTGTGAAAAATGCTCAGTGTAAGTATGCTAAATGAACTAATGATGACCAGCAACATTTCCTCTCTTCAATTTCTACCACATTTTGCTTTATTTTATACTATTTATGGACCTGTCAATCTCTTCCTCCTATAATATGCATGAAACAACAGTATTCTACTTGCCATCCACAACTATGAGAATTTATTGGCATTGAATTTAGATTTTCACTGTTCTTCTACTTCCTTGAAATTACATATTCCCTTCTCTTCCAGTTCTGGTTGTTAATCAACATCCTTCCTGATCAGCCTCTAGTTTCTTAAAAACTTATCACTCATTCACTTGTGTTCAAACTCCTTGCCGTAGCCATTCCTGTTTCTATGCCTTCACTCATATACCTATGCCCACACGGGGCATGTCTCTCCCTGCTAATCTGACTCCAGTGCACTCATGCTGCCAGGTCACTTAGTCTCATTTGGCCTTTGAGAAGCATCATAGGGTGTTAAAACTTTTATCCACAACCACAATAGACTTGTAGTCTTCTTGGAAAAATGGTGTTTCCTGATAGTCTGTAGTTCAAATATACAATCCTTATCTCATCAACTATCCTCTGGAAGCAGGGGAACCACTTTTTATTTTCTGATAGCCTGGCAGTGTGTTAGACATACAGAAGTTGCTTAATGGATTTAATGGCTTAATGCTAATCAAATAAGCAAGTGATGGTGGCTATACCTGCCACTCGTTGCTCCACTTTGACTGAGTTGGACTTTGTGGTGGGCTCCTTAGAAGGTCACCCAAGGCTCTATGACACTGGCCAAGATGGAGTGGAAGATTGAAGCAAGGCTGTCTGGGTTCAAATCCCGGCTCTTGTTTATTAGCTGTATGACTGGGAAAGGATTAATATCTGTTGTGGCTTCATTTCTGTCTTCTTGAAAATTCAAGAAAATTACAGTAACGACTTTGTGGAGTCATTATGAAATCAAGTGACTTATGACAGATGCAACAAGTTCTGGCATGTGGAAGATGCTGCTAGATTCAGCTACTCTTACGTGCTTATTACACATAGAATTTTAATTTATAAGTGAAGAACAGAGGAAGCAAGGTAAAAAGATTGGCTCAAGAGCATATAGCTAACTTAAGAGCCAAGTCAAAACCTAACTCTCTAACTTGTATTCAGTATCTGTGTTTTTTTTTTTTTGTCTCTAAGGATATCCAACATAAATTGAACTATAGAATCTTAAAGTTCTTTAAAGGATCATACTGCATGATCACTTTTCTGAAAATTTCATCTTTGCCAGCTGCTCCATTTTACAGATTATTAATTATCCAGTGGGGAAAAAAAGATACTGGTAGAATCAGTACCAGGCCTCCCACATTAAGTTCAGAAACATATGAGGGACAGAAACAGATGCCAGGGTCAGGTCCCCTGAGTTCAGCTGACCATCACTTGTGGAACTATTTTAACATTCACCTTTGGAAAAATAATATTTCTTTTTCAGGGAAAACATTGTCTGGAATACTCATTATAAAGCTGTGATTCAAGCCATCCCACACATACATGACTGTTTTGCAGATAGTATCCTTCCTGGTAAGAATCTGAAATTATGATTCTGATGAACTCTCAATAATGCTTTTTAGCAGCCAGAAAAAGGTACAGGAGCCAAGAACCCATACCAGGCATCATTTCAGAAGGTTTCAGCTTTCATGTGGCTCTCTGAAACAGTATTCAGCTTGGTTGTGCAATCAGCTATGCCAGGGTTTTAAAACTCAATCTAGCAGATAGAGATTCTCAAGAGGAATTATAGCACAAAAAGGTTGCTTCTAACTAAGACCAAATAAACCTGTGTGCAAGGATTCTTTCATCAGAGGCAATGAAATTATATTTTCTGTCCCAATTCAACACTAACTGAAGAGATTTAATTTCTCTTTAATGCAAATGAAATCATTGGACAGTACACAGTGGCAGTAATAAGGGAACTGACCACAATGGACGATTTTATGTCCACAAAAACATATTTACTCATCATCTCCCCAAATCTCCACAACTTCCTCTACAAACATGACTTAGAGAATCTACACAGTGTGTCTAATTGCAGTATGCAGACTCTGAGTCTTATGACTTGGGATTTTAATATTGAGGTGAGGAGATTCCAGTACTTGAATGTGCAAGCTCAACCATGTTCTTCATAACTGAAGACTGAATAGACACTCTGCACTAAAACTGCACAAGATTTATTGTGCCTTGTGTTTCTGTAGTATTTTACTTACATAACTAAACTTATTCATGACAATCTGACTTGTTATACCTAGATGTACAACTGTCTTCTTTTTAGACTCCTCAGGACAGAATTCATGTCTTAAATGTCTATTCTCCAAGAGTCTTACTGTGTCTTGGACATAGTAGCTGTTCAGGAAAAGTTCCATTTAGTTTTAACTGTACACACACCAAGCATATCCAGCTAAAAGTATTATTAATAAATTTCCACCTTTGACTTTTTTCCTTCCCATTTCTAAGAATTCACTTTTGGAGAAAAACATGTTACCAGACTGGCATTGTAATTTAGACATGTAAACCATAAGAGTGTGCCTAGCAAAGACTTGAATAGTTATTTTGTAAATATTTGCAGAGGTTTCTGTAGAGCTTTCAGTTGTTTAAGTGCACCCGGCCATCTCAATAGGACAAAGGAAAAGAGAGAACTGAAAGGTATATTGAAGAATGTCCCAGAAAATGTGCCATTTAGAAAAAAGACCTTATCACCCACATCCTAACTCTGGGATCCAGTAAGTACATCTAGATCATGACATTTCCAAGTTTCCAGAAAACATAAATGGAAAAGTTTAAGGTTCACAAAACATTTAGTTCATGCCCACTACATGTACAGACAGGACTAGCTTACATGCTGTATTGAGTTTAATTTCACATAAAATGCAGAGCCCCCTTTTAAAAAAAAAATTAAGATTTCAAGATAGTGATGGCAACTAACTGAAGGGTACTTCTAAGCACAAGGCCTGGGTCTGCTACTGATCTCACAACCTGTACTATCCTCAAAGAGCTTCTGTACAGCGAAAGACAAAAGGTCTCTCACAATTGAATACAAGGAACTGTGAGATCCCAAAAAGCAGCATCTGCCTTTTTAAAGTTACCACAAGGAAGGTGAAAGTCTATTTTTGAAGGAGCAGTTCAACAGGGAAGGAAGATATTCCAGAGTGAAGAGTGGCAGTGAAGGCAGCAGAATTCACTTATGTTTAGGCATAAGGATACTCTTCAGGAGGCCTGTACAAGTGAACACAACAATAGTAAGTTCGAGAGTGGAAAGGCAGGGGGGAAGGTTGAACAAATAGTGCTGTGTAAGTACCAGGTTCATATCGCCCATGTCACCTTGAAACACGATTTTGTAATCGCCTTATTTTACTAAGTAAGTTTAGGCCTAGTATATTAATATTCAGAGAATCTGGCATAGAGTAAGCATCTAATAGATTATTCATACAATGCTAGCAGGTCAGCAGCACTTCAGCACTTCAAGCCCAGGAACCTTAACCCCTAAGCCAAGTTGCTAAGCTCCATTTTCACTTCTCCAGCGGTCCTTTAGGCATCTCTCCAGAACCCTAAATTGTCCCTCCCGCCCCTTCGTCCCGCCCCCGCGATTCCACGTGCCGGAAAGGGGCGACAAAAGTACTTCCGGGCAATAAAGGTCAGCCCCGACAAGATGGCGGCCCCCTTGGAGCTCAGTTGCTGGGGAGGCGGTTGGGGGCTCCCGTCAGTCCACAGCGAGTCCCTCGTGGTGATGGTGAGGCAGCCCTGCGGCCGGGCCAGGAGCGGGACGGGCTGGGCGGAGGCCGGCGGACCCGGGCTGCCCGCGGCTCCAGGGGTCTCAGTGGGCCGGGCCGCGGCTTCCCCCCTGCCCGGGCGCGCTTCTGACGCCCGGGCAGAGCTTGGCCTGTGACCCCGCTGTGGTGCAGAGGAAGCCCGCTTCTTCTCCGCTTGGCCTGAGTTTTCTTCGCCTTGTAAAGCAGCCTGCGCGGTGGAAAGAACGCCTGGTCAGCTCCGCACCCCCAGGACACCTGAAGGGAATAAGGTCCCCAAAGCCAGGCAGCTGGAGCGCGCGGCTCCGCCTGGAGGTCCCGAGAGGACTTGCCCTCTCTGTCTGACGCCTGCTGCGCGGGGTACGGGACTTAAAGTAAAGCTGCTGTGCAGACTTGCGTTGCGTTTTCAGTCTAAACTGTTTTATTGCAAACTTTGTTTCAGGCTTATGCTAAATTTTCTGGTGCACCTTTGAAAGTCAATGTCATAGATAACACCTGGAGAGGTTCAAGAGGTACAGTGTAAACCTTACGACACTCTTTTCGTACCCCCCTCCTTCCCCCACCGTTTCATTTAAAATCATAAAGTATACAGTCTTGTAACCCTGGGGTTTGAATTTCTTATAACCACGCTGTTGAATACCTGTAGCTTACGGTTTGATCTGAGTAATAACCCAAATTACAAGCCAAGTCAGTGGAAATGATTGGGACATGCTAGAATTGCTCCTTGTGAGTTTGCAAAAAAACCCTCATTCTTCCTCCATATATGCAGTTGCTAGTTTTTAGGTTGGAGTCTTTTCAAAGAAATCTTGATGTTACCTTATATTTTTATGGGTTTTTGATTATAGGTGATGTACCGATTTTGATAACTGAAGACAACATTGTTTCTCAGCCTGCAAAAATACTGAACTTTTTAAGAAAACAGGTGAGTGTTATTTTTAAAAAGTGGTCTTGCATGTTTTATTTCCTTTTATTTGTTTGTTTTAAAAAATCATTAGACAGTTGGAAATACCTGGAATTTGACCCTCCAACCCCAAAAAAGACAAGAATCGCTGCTGCAAAGCTTTATGTTTTGCTTTGATTTGAAAGTGATATAGGGCGTTATAACTAATGCATATTTTTATACACTTTGCCTGGATTTAATTGAAATTTGCATGTAAGAAAGGCTCAGTTTAGGTATTTTTCACAATTTTTTTTTGGAGACAGGGTCTTGCTCTATAGTCCAGCCTGGTTCTGAACTCCCTAGGTACCCCAGCCCAAGCTAGCCTTGGTTTCACAGCAATGCCTCAGCCTCCTGAGTGTTGGGAATACAGACATTTGCCTCCACAACCAGCTTGTGGGGTTCACTATTTCATTTAGTGATGGATGGCATTGTCAGTTTAGTCACATTGTTAGTAGTTGTTACACATTTTGTGCTGGGTATGACATCTGTGTTCCCACCAAATAGCAACTTCTTTAAAGCACTTATCTGAAAATAGTTATATGTTTTACAAACCCATATTTCTAAACTGTTTTAACACATACATATGCATTTCCTGTATTCCAAATATTTAAACACATAAAGATTTATGTACGTGCAAAAGTTAATAGTTCTTACCAGAAATTTTCTTTAAAAAAAAAAAAAACTGTCTGGGTTTTTTTTTTTTAATTGGAATATTTTCTTTCTTCACTGGAAAAAAATGCAACCAATTGGAATTGTGTTCTTTTTATTTTATTTTCTGATGAATAAATGGGATTATATCAAATTAAAGTTTCTGCACAGCAAAGGAAATTATTAACAGAGTGCAGAGAGAACCAGTAGAATGGGAAAAAAAATTTCACCACCTATACCTCAGCTAGGAGGCTAATTAGAATATACAAGGAGCTCAAGGGAAAAAAACCCCTCAAATTCAAAGACCCAATTAAAAAATGAGCAATGGAAATGAATAGACAGTTCTCAGATGAAGAAATTTAAATGGTCAGTAACCCCATGGAAAGATGTTGAACATCCTTAGCCATTGTGTTCGTCTTAAAAATAGTAGTCACTTCTTTTTTTTCTACTGGAGATTGAACCCAGGACCTTTTCATTGAACCACCTCCCTAGTTCATGTCCCCTTTAACATTCATTCATTCATTTATTCATACATTTATTGAGACAGGGTGTCACTGAGCTCCCCAGACTGGGCTTGAACTTGCAATCCTTTTGCTTTAGCCACCCAGAATAGTAAGATTTCAGACGTACACCACCACAGCTAATAATTAGCTGTGTTTGCTAACTTTGTACTACATGTTATTTTG
Source organism: Ctenodactylus gundi (assembly GCA_004027205.1). Classification (NCBI taxonomy): domain Eukaryota; kingdom Metazoa; phylum Chordata; class Mammalia; order Rodentia; family Ctenodactylidae; genus Ctenodactylus; species Ctenodactylus gundi. Next base: position 83,380 of record PVKB01003694.1, on the reverse strand, counting down.
TGAATTAGCTCAAACACAAGCATTTAAAAATAGTTAATTTAAAAAGTTACATCCAACACTTACTGTGAGCCTTGAATACCAGTTTCTTGTGGGTTTGTATTCTTCTTTTTCACTTTTAATATCATGTCTGCTGTTGTTTATCTTCCCTCTCCTTAACAATGATCTTTGACTTCTGAAGTTCTTCGATTTTGTCTTTAATAGAAATACAATGCTGATTATGAGCTGTCAGCAAAGCAGGGGGCAGACACTCTGGCTTACATTGCCCTCCTTGAAGAGAAGCTCCTCCCTGCTGTGGTGAGCATTCCTGCACACTCTGGGATCTTAGTGACTTAGGAGAGGATAGAGTTAGTCTGTTTAGAAAGAAAACAAGATAAAAGGCTTAAGAGGTTTTGTTTACAAGGAAAACAATGAAATAAGCTTAAGAGAGGAAATTTCACTTACTAATCTTGAACTTTCATGTTACTATCAAACTGGATTCTGTTAGACATTCAACTACTATAAAGATATATCAAAGTGAATAATAGTGTAATTTTAAAAATTAAAAATTTTTATGGGAGGTGAAACAGTGTATAAAATTGATTAAATTATAAATCATTCATCAAATATTTACTGAGAATTAGTATGTACTAGGTCTTGTAATGGATGCTAGGGGCATAGAAAAACTCCCACACTTAATCTTGTTTTATTCTCAGTCATTTTAACTGAAAAATTTATATGAAGTCATTTCATACAAGGACCTTGTAGAAAACTCTCATGTTGATTGATTTTTTTTAAAATAAAAGAATATCCTTATAATATTTTTGCTCTCCTTTTACAGCTTCACACATTCTGGGTAGAAAGTGACAATTACTTTACTGTGACAAAGCCATGGTTTGCTTCACGAATTCCTTTTCCCCTGAGTTTGATCCTGCCTGGGAGGATGTCTAGGGGAGCACTGAATAGGATTCTTCTGACCAGAGGGAAGCCTCCCCTCTACCGTGTCCAGGAAGTAGAAGCTCAGGTATGCAGGGGTAACCAGGGACAAAGGAGGAGAGCACCCAAGTGGACAGGTCTGGAGACGCTGCCTCTGAACAGCTTCAGCGTATCTTTCCCATGTCTAAGATGAAATTTCATCTTATTAGATATACAGAGATGCCAAGGAGTGCCTAAATCTCCTATCAAACAGATTGGGAACATCTCAGTTTTTCTTTGGAGATATGTGAGTACATGCCTTTAAATATAATTCTGCTGTTTTGGTGCGTATAAATTATGAGCAGTTATTTAAAGGATGTCTTTCCTGTACCCCTCAAAGATGAATTTTTCATTTAAAAAGATCTAAAATGGGTTTTAATTATAAAAAATACTTTTTCTATCACTGGTAATCTAACATTAGCTTAATATAAAGCATATATGACTATAAAACATTGATGATTATTCCCATCCTGCTTCCTCTCTATTTAGTACTCATAAATGAAAATAAATTTATAATTTCAATATTATCTTATTGTAATGAAATTATTAAAAGTGCTTGAAGAGTAAAATCTTAGTTGCATCGCTTTTATAAACTAAAATTGGTAATAAACCTTCTACAACATTGTATACTTCAGATTTGACATGTATTTGAAAGAAAAATTGAACATGGTCTCAAATTAGTGTGCGTAAAAAAAGCCTTTTTTATTCCTAGGCCTTCTACCTTGGATGCCTACGTGTTTGGTTTTCTCGCACCTCTTTATAAAGTGCGATTTCCTAAAGTTCAGTTACAAGAGCATCTGAAACAGCTCACTAACCTGTGTCGCTTTTGTGATGACATTCTCGATAGCTACTTCAGGCTTAGTCTTGGAGGTAAGCTGGTTGTTCTTTTTTATTTTCCCCCCATTTTACTGATATGTATACGTGCAAAATTTAAGGTTTACAAGGAGTTGAGCCTTTTATGCATATATGTATCTTGTCAAGGTGACAAGGGCTTTCCCACTGGCTGTTCTTTAGCCAATGTTTGCATAGAATAGTTACATGCTCTCATAATGATGCATAAATAAATGTTATTACTTATTTTTATATAAAAATTTTTGTGTGTTATCTTTAAGTATTGGTTTGGTTTCTACCACTTCCAGAAGTTACATTTTTTCAACATCTTTTTTACCACAAGTGTTAATTTTTACTTAGAGAAATAGACATTTGCTTTGTATTTATTCCTCCAAACTTCATATATTTCTTGCCTCTTTTTAAGTATTACCCTTTTGAAGTGGGTTATTTTCTTGTAAGAGATAAAACTATAGGTATCATGCAAATAGGCAATTACTTGAAATTTTTCTAACCTGCTGCTTCTAGCATTTTCCTGCATTAACAGAAATCAGTAGCAGATTTACTTTTGTGATATACCCACTTGTGATTCCATTGATTGGAAAGTGATTGCATCAACAGGAGGTATAATAAATAGAGGGCAGTGATCAGATGTGACTCTTGGTGAGTGTAGGAGTTTGTGCATAAGTAATGAGGATGCTAATGTATTAAAAGAGTTGGCTGAAAATGTCTTTTAAAGAAACAGAAGTCATAAAGATAGTTGCATTTAAGTAGACAGCTATGTTGTTTTTAATGGTTGGTTACTTAGGGATGAGTAGCTTAGGAGTCATAAACTAAGTAACATTTAACCTTGTTACTTTGTGGCAGTGCTTAACAAACCCTGTGGAGCAACAAATAAAGAAATCTTGGGTCTTGTTTGTGACTTACTGAGGTAGAAACCCTTAGGGATAGATCCCAGAAATTTGTGCTTTTTGAACTCTAAATATTTAGAATTCCTGGAGGATTTCTATTCGGAAGTCACTGTTTTAGAAAATTATCCAGATGGTTTTAATGAAAGATGTACTTTAAATGTCACAATGTACATTTCAGAAGGAAATAAGGACTGTTGTGCCCTGACTCTTCACTGCTGCGTGTCCCTTGGCCCACCATGCCTTCTCAGCAGACAGGTTTTCATCCTGTTGTTCAGGTTTTGGTTTTGACTTACTGCTGTCCCTTTTAGGCTTATCTTGGAACCCAAAATGGGGCTTCTCGTTGCAGTTGTTTGGTGCTGGGGCACTTGGGAGAGTGGGTAGATTCAAAACTCTTTTAATTTGAAATCTTTAAAGGCTTTCAAATTTTTCTTTCTAATTTCTGCTCTTGCTTCTTAGGCATCTCTCCAGCTGGACAAGAAATGGTAGATGCAAATCTGCAGAAACTCACACAACTTGTAAATAAGGAATCCAACTTGATTGAAAAGGTCAAGTTTACTTAAATCATTATTTTATAGTAGTTTAGTATTTTACTTACTGTAGCTGGTGTTACCTTTACCGTCTCAGTTTTTTTTTTTTTTTAAGAGTCTACTTTGCAGGAAGCTGTTTAAATATACTTTCACTAAAGTTGTATATGATACAGTGTTTTGAAGCCAGTAGTGTCCTTATGGATGTGGAGAAGATAGGATAATGTTACTGGGTTTACTTTTACTATAGAAATTGTACTTAAGAAGTGGCAGACCTGAAAGACTGGGGGTGGGGGAACCTATAAAACAAAGCCAAATGAAACAGCGCATACCTATAAACCCAGCTACCCAGGAGGCTTAAGCAGAAAGATTGCAAGTTTAAGCTCTATGTGGTCCACTGAGACTCAGTCTCAGAAAATAAAAAAGCTGGGAATGTAACTCAGTGGTAGAGCACTTGCATTTGTGACGCCTTTGGTTTGATCCCAAGTACTATAGAACCAACAAACAACAATAAAAACCACCACCAACCAAAACAGTTCTTGTTCTGTCTCCACAAAGTTCATTCTTTTGTGATTGTAAGCACCTGTGTATATTTGTTCCTATTATGTCCTTTTCTTCCACATAAACTGTTAGTTCTTCTCTTTCCTGTCCTGTTTTAAAAAGAGTCTGTGTTTTTCCACTAATGTACATATTTGGCCACTTTGGGATGTTCATTTTGTAAGACATGTTATAGAACTGGAGAGAGAGAGAGACAAATGTGCAGGTGCCTAGGGTGACCCCTCCCGAGGTCTCGCAGCTGGCAAAAGTAAGAGAAGGACCTTGGATAGACATGGGGCTCCAGCTAGGCCTAGACAGTTGGTTATTATTTTCACATCCAGTCATCTGAGGTTATTGGTGAGATCCTGTGGTTGTTACCGGTAAGGCTAATTGTCAGGCTTGTCATAACCTGCTCCAAGATGATCTCCTGTGCTTTTTATGTTGTTAAAATTTAAGGAGTAAAATTGTGTGGCATTCTTTATTTTTCAAGATTTGGTAAATGAGTTAAAGTCTGGTCGTCATTAATTCTTAGCTCAATTTAGTAAATTTTATGCTAAGAAATATGAAGTATAAAGTACCTGTAAAAGAAATATCATTTGTGTGCTAGATGAAAGTATGGTTCTATTTCCTATGTGTGGAAAATTTATGAAAAGTACCAGAAGGAAATTATGAACTACCTAAGTGTGCAGAAGGTGCAGAAGGTGAAGCCAGGGGCCCTATTAACCCCTTGTGTATATCCATCTCCATCCATTAATGAGAGTTTCTGACCTGGTTAAGTCAGCTGCCACTGTCCTCAGCCTCTCTTATCCACATAGTGGGAGTGTGCAGTTCACTGGTTGCTACAAGATCCTGTTAGCCACCACTGTTCACAGTTGAACAGAAACTAGAGCTTAAAAAAGAAAAAATTATGTCTGAGGAACTTAGGGTTTTTTGCAAGAAAGAAATGACATCTTAACACAGTTGGTCTAAATAGTTCACTGGTAATTTATTCCAAGGAAAAATTAAAAGTTAAGCCATTTTTCCTGCAAATCCTATATACCTCCACCGAGATGGTTCCTCCGTGCTTTTTAAGAGCATCTTGGGAAGAAAAGGGAGAATTTTGAAGTTTCTGCACATGTGTGAAACTCTGAAAAAGCTGGCCTCTTCAGCAGGCTATAGTATACTATTTTCTATTGGTTTTGTGTTTCTGATGGCAGTAGCCTGTGTCCTTGGAAGGGTAGGCTGCTGGTGGACTCAACACCTGCATTTGAATCTTGTACTTTGTTTACTGGGTACTCTGTAAAAAAGGTAGTTTTCCAAGGTATGATAAGTTCTAGATAACCTCGATCCCACTGTTTGCAGGGATCTTAATGCGTTTCTCCTAAGGAAGTCTGAAGTTCTTGTGTATGTTTTCCTAGTATGTTCCATGTTAATTTTTCTTTTTAAGGCAGGCTTAGAACTGATGGAATGTTAGAAAATACATGGCCCTTCTGCCTCTTCCCCTGGCGTCCTGTGGTCTGCATACTTTCAGCTTAGAAATGCTGGTCTTTTCATTGAGACAAAAAGGTAGAGTTGAAAGAACAGTTGTACTGCGATGTGAAGACCCAGGTTCAGATTGCCGCCCTCATACTAGCTTGTGACCCAGGGCAAATTGGTTAACCTTTCTGAGCCCCATTTTTCTGACTGCAAAGTAGGGAAAGACTGACCACCTTGTCTTCTTTACAGTGTTAGGGGAGCAAATGCATGTTATCTCCGAGTGTATTTTATGCATTGTGAAACATAACATGATTATTATTTTTACCCTTGGTGTTAGAAGTCCTCTTAAGTCATGCTGTGGTTGAAGTCAGTGGCATATTCATTTTCTGGGATTATTGTAATTTGTGAAGGGATGCACGAGCCACGTTGCTTTTTACAGACACTGAGTCAGCTGGTATTTGAGATATGACATTTAGAATTCTTGAGAGATCATTTGTAGGTAAAAGGTTTCTCTGGCAGTCCTGGCAACATATGGTTATGTACTCTGCTAGGCTGTAGTTTGGATGGGGAGGCCACAGTCCACAAAAGTGTTGCCACAGCCTTAGTCACATATATCTTTTGTACTTTCTGCAGATGGATGACAATCTTCGCCAAAGCCCCCAGCTTCCTCCTCGGAAACTGCCAACACTCAAATTGACTCCAGCCAAGGAAGAAAGTAATTCCTTAGAACGGCTGTCACCCTAGCAGTCATCACGCTTTGTGGTCCCAGCTGTACCATTGTTGTAATTTCTTGTACCAAGTGTATGAAGGCACAAAGAAAATACCGTTAATTAGTATAAGGAAGACTCAGAAACAAAAAGCTTTCTATGACATCTTTTTT
>PVKB01003694.1:0-77194 GCA_004027205.1 Ctenodactylus gundi | reverse complement strand
TGTTGCTGACCAAAAGCTGCAATTCTATTCTGAATGTATGTTCTTAATTTGAGTTAACTTATTCAGTTTATTTGCTTAGTTTTCTTAGACCTTTCTGAATGCACAATATGTGGCTCTTTGGCTGTGACCTTTTTTCTTCTGTTTAGAAATCAGGTGCCCATTTTAGGAACTAGGAAAAATATATAAACTATTTCAATAGAAAAGTCTGTATTTAACTTTAAAAAGCAATGAGGAATGTGCTTTTTGATTATGTTTCATAAGTTTAATTTTTAATAATACAAGTGGTTATATTATTCATGCGATGATATGTGCATGTCAGCATTACATTAGTATTTGCTGATTCGTTCCATGTAGGCCAAGAAGGACTGTTTGAATTTGCTGGGTGAAGGTGGCAACTTTAGACCTGTGTGTTTGTAGTACATCTGTAATCATCTCATACTGATTCCAGGAGACCTGAATGTGGGGTCATGTTTACTTCGCGAGGCTGTTAAACCTATGACAACTTGCTTGGTTATTAGACATTGCTTAGGAGGAGCCTGCAGCGAGGCTATAGACACACCTGCTTTGTACCTGGCCCGAGTTCTCTAGACTCAATCAAGCTGGTATTCTTTAATAAGTATATTAAGTCGTCAAAAGCTTTCTGGCAATTGTTTTTCGTATATTTTAACGATAACTGGAGGATCCAAAGGAATAATCAGAAGCAGCAGGTTTTGAAGACTATTTTCTACTTAGTGGTTGCTGAACTTTATAAGGAATTGCTATGGGTATTTTACTGTAGGTAATTGCCTATTTTAGTGGTTGAAGTTATTCTGTTGTTTTAAAAATACTTTGGGGTTTTCAAAACCTAGGATCATGTTTTTGATTAGTGTCTTAAAAGATAACTTTGGTGCTCAGCAGATCTACCAAGTCCTGTGGAATCCTGGACATCAAGAAAACAGCTTTTTTGTTAGGAAAGCCAGCTGATTTGAGCTGAGTAGAGCTCAGCTGTGTTTTATCCTCTGTTTAGGTAGCTACTTTTCCAGGAGTCTTCAAGTCATTGTGAATATTTTTCTTGAAAGTTTTAATGAAATGCAAAACAGGGCAGCCTTCATACTGTGGTTTGTCCTTTGGAAGCACCAAGGGAGGATACTTAGAATTTCTCATTACTCTATCACTGGCATGTGTGTGGTTCATTGCTCTGCAGATGCGGAGTAGTAGATTCATGCAATCTTGAAATACGGATGGATATTTATATTAAAAGTCATGACCATAAGACTTTATTGTCCTCTAGGATTGATGTGTATTAGAGATGGGTGGTTAGTAGGTTAGTCAGATTCACCAGACATCTGTTCATACTTTAGTCAGAGATAGTCACTTGTAATTATGAGTGATATTAAACCTTCCCATAAGCATTTGCATTGGCTTGGAATTGTAAAACACATGTAAAAAAAAGGACAACTTTAATTAATTTATGAAATAATTCATAGGAAAACCGTGAACATTAACAGATTGCAAAATTGAACAGTAATTCAATTTCAAACTTCTTCAGGAAGCTTGAGGTCAAATTAATGCTGAATTAAATAACTTGCTCCAATAAAGCTACAATATTTGTAAGGAATAGGAATGTATTTAAATTCTTATAAGATTCTAAGAGATTATATTAGAATATGTAGGAGATTATGTTAGAATAAGAATAGAGGAGGTTGTATTAGATTATGTTAAAATAAAGAATTATACTGTATTCATTCATGTATTAAAATTTTAATCAGAAAGGTCATTTTAGAATAATGAGTATTTGCTTTTCTTAGTGCAGAAGATGACTGTGATTTCTTTGCTTTTTGGTACTGCTGCTTTGAATTTTCTTGTTTTATTTGTTATACAGTCATGATATTCCCACAATACTACCTTCTCCAGGAGTCAGAATGTAACTTAGTTAGAATACACTTTGTTACTTAGTTGAGCTTTCTTTGAATGAGCAAATAAGATAATAGGAAGCTATGCCTGAGCCCAGAAGATTTGAAGGGCTAGACATACACATAGAAAACAGTCTAAAAGAAGCAATCTTTTAGAGTGGATAGAGGCCTCTAATAACGGGGTCAAGATATGTTTTCGATAGTTCATATTTTCTGGGAAAAATGGCCCATGGCCTTAAACAAAACACCATGAATCACTCTCTCCTTGAGGTGATGATGGAGAACAATATGAAAAGAGGGAATATGCTTATGTTTATTTTTGTTGACATAGGATTAGAAATTGATTACACTGTTTTGGTAATATGAAGATCTGCTGTCATAAGATGTTATCAGTCGTCCATGAGACCAATTAAACAATGAAGAACCTGTAAAAACAATGAAGGTGGTCCTTCCTTCAGAACTGTTTGGATTTCACAAAAAGTTGCATTAAAAATCAAATTTCAATTTAAGTATTTCTTTAATTCTTTTTTAGGTACTAGAGCAGAGATCCCCAGCCTATGGACCAGTATCTGCCCATAGCTTGTTGGAAGCAGGGCCACATACCAGAAGGTGAGCTGTGAGTTAGAATTGAGGAAAGCTTTATCTGTGTTTACAACCACTCCCCATTGCTTGCATTACCACCTAAGCTTCACCTGTCAGCAACAGCAATAGATTCTCACAATCTCTACTGGAATTGCACATGGGAGAGATCTGAGTTGCTTGTTCCTTATGAGAATCTTTTTATTTTATTTTTTTTTTAAGGCAGGTTCTCACTCTGTAGTCCATGCTGGTACTGAGCTCGCTGTGTAGCCCAGGCTGGCCTCAAACGCAGTGGCAGTCCTTCTGCTTCAGCCTCCCAAATACTGGAAGTACAGGCATGCACCACCATGCCTAGCTTATGTGGTGCTGGGGAATCGAACCTAGGGCCTGTGCTTGCTAGGCAAGCACTTTAGCTGCTGTGGTGTTCCTCCAGTCCCTTCTTATGAGAATCGAATGCCTAATGATTTGAGGTGGAACTGAGGTGATTATTCCAGTAACTTCCCCACCCCTTAAGCCACCCTGACCTCCCAACCCAGTTCATGGAAAGATTGACTTCCACAAAACTGTTCCTTGGTCTCCAAAGTTTGGGAGCTACCTTATTAGAGGATTAGAAAATTTATAAAGTAGCATTTTAATTTCTATTTCTAATTTCTATTTAAGGTTACTGGGTGCAGTAACATGAATAGGGAAGTTTTCTTGAAAAAAATTAAGAAATGAGTTAAACATTTCGAGTCTGTGAAAATGAAAAAAAAACCTAACATCAAAAGAGGTAGATACTGGTAGTAGCAATGATATCTTAAAAAACCAGTTTGTACTGGTAGCTTCATGTGATGAAAGTGATACTTGAATTTGGTTGAGAGTTCTTTGAGTCTCTTACAAAAATAAATATTTACCAGACCTGTAAGTTGTCCACAACCTTAATCTCTTTTAAACCAAATGTAAGTGCTTAAGTATAGACAGGAAGCCTAGTGATGGAACATGGGATGTTTCTTTTCTATTTTTGTGACATTTTGTAAGTCTATAATTATTTTAAAGTAAGAGTTTTTTTTAAAGTAAATTTAATAGAATAAATTTGTCATTATCTATATAAACTGATTTAAAATTTAATGCTCCAAACAAGGTTTAGTTCCAGATGAACAAATATGTAAATTAAATATTTTTATTTCACTCTTGAGTTTAAAGAAAAAGCTCAGGTTTATAACAGATGTTTATCTAAAAATCTGCTTTGCCTTACTAAAAAAGAAAAAACTAACCTAAAACCTGGAACTCTCAGAATATCAAAAGTCTGTGTTTATGTTTTTAATTGTATTTTTTCCCCTATGGCACGTGGGTTTATGTTTGAAAATGTCCTCTCTCTCTTCGTGTGTTAGTGCTTTGTTGTGCGCATGTATTTGGACACACAAGGTGACAAGGTATTTTCCAAGAGTGCCTTCTCAAAAAGAAGGTGCAGCATGTCTGTGTGCATTTTGTTTTAAGCTGAAGGACAACTAGTAGTCAACTTTGTCTTGGTTTGGTCACTTTAACAATTGAAATCTTGAGTAAAGCAAGAGCTAATGTGGGTTTTGATGGTAATCTTGTATGTATTCTTGGTATATATATTTTTCATATTTCTTTTTAAGATAGTTGTTGTTACATGAAAATAAAGGTCAGTGGTTTTATTATCTTCAGAGGTTTAATTTTGAAGCTACATGTAATTTTCAGAATGCTGATTTTCATAGATAACATAAGGGTAGAGATTATTTTTGTTCTTCAAGGGTTTACCAAAAATGTAGCCCAGGAAGAGTTGCTGGGTATAGTGATTGCCAGGAGCCCAGGTCTTGGACTGAAGGAGACAGGTTATAAAAGGATATAAAAATTACCTTTTTAACAGAGAAGTATGCTATGTGCTACTGACAGGATTAACATTCTTAAAGAATGATATAATAAAAGGTCTAGTCTGTCTGAGTAGAGGGGAATGCTGTAATAGAAAAATTTTCAAAGCAAAGTAAACTTAAAAAGAGACAGATCTCTGTGTCCTCATATTATTAATTCAAAGGTATACTATGAGATTTTTTTTAAGGCACTTTTTTTAGTTTTATAAGCAGCACATGCTGTGTGAGTGACCCAGTAAGTTTGAAGATGCTGGATCAGGCGAAGTTGACTTACAGGAGGCTCCTCAGACCTCTGTCTTGGTAATATATATTTGCAGTCTCAAGCTTTGGAAATAATTTGATTACTGAAGACATTCTAAGTAAGGGTTATCATATGTGTGTGTATCCTCACATGTGGAGTAGATACAGTTCCTGGAGGAGGCTCAGTTTCCATTCATTGCCTCTGTATGCATTATTTCCCTAATTTATCTTGAGGTAGATTTTTAAATTTTTTTTTGATCTTTTTTTAAAGTAGATGTTTTGTGTTCTGAGAAATACATTCAGGAAAAATGTCACCCTACAATGTTTAGAATGTTTTGCTTGTTTGTGCTCATGGCAAAGGTGTCTTACTATTGGGTGGTCTCTAGTATGGAGACCATAGAAGACCACCCAGAGAAGGGAAGGTCAGGACTGCTTTCTATGGCTGCATTAACAGTAGGTGGCTGCTGGCACAGACTGTTATTTAGGTGCAAGTGTGAGCTGCAGGCCAGTTCAGCCCCTTCCCCTAGAGCCACTGCCCACCTGAAATAGCTCTATAGGGTCCAAACTGGTGGTTTCACAGACTAGACCAATTCTTAGGCATCCGTGGGACAGGGTCATGCTTGGAATTTCAGAATAATTTTTAAAGCTTTTCTGTTAAAAGTGCCCCAAAAGATAATGGATTTCTCATATATATATACAGAAGTTGGTAGTTGCTTTAGTAACAAAGCAAAGGAAGATTAATAATTTCAATTTTTATTCTGTTGCTGAAGACACAGTTTAAACAAGGATTGTAGAAAGTGAGTTCTTAGTTTTCATTTAATCTTAAGGAGATTCTACGTCCTTAAAAAAAAAAAAAAAAAAAAAAAAGGTTAAACCTAACTAGGCCTCCAGATTTGAAAAAGCCAAACAGCTTTTTCACTTCAGAATGTAAAACCAAATTACTAATGAGGCATAAGATGTTTTTTTTTGTTTGCAACATGTACAGTGGGAACTTTATGTTTTGGATGTGTATTTGAAAGAAAGCTTGCCTCTGGGCTATGAGCGGTGGTGTAATGGTGAATGTCTTGCTACGTGAAAGCAATTGGATCGTGTTCTGATTCTTCAGTTGTCCTTTTGGAAGTTTGGAGACATGCATTTTAATCATTTAGTTTACATATCCCATATCCTTGGAAATCACAAAAACTGACTTGTCAGAATTTGTCTCAGTTCTCAGGGAGTCATGCACCATAGAAAACATGGTGCTGGCCATTTATTCTTTGGACCATTGGCTGTTTCTCTTACATTGCTGGTGTCTGTTTTTTGGAGAGAGAAAGTGTACTACGCCTTTCAGTAAAGGTGAGTTTTGTTGTTCTTACAAATTTTTTATTTTGTAAGGTAGGAAATAATGCCTTTCCAATTGTTCATCTTGAGGAGGGAACTTGAGGTGTTTATATTGTAACCTTATCTTTCTGGAAAACTGACAGTAAAGAAGATGAGAAATACATATGTATGTAAAATGGTTTTTCTTCATCAAGCCTATCTTTAGTAAACATTTTCAATATCTTTTCTAGCATAGAAATACTATAGTTCCATTATAAAGTAAATAATCTTACAATAAGTAATGTTGGCCACAATTCAGTAGTTTAGCCTTATCTAAGTATGAATATATTTTATTCAGAAACTGTATAAATACTCAAGTGGTACTGATGATTAATGCTGTAAAGAGTTTATTATGGCAAATGAGAACTGGGAATAATGTCAAAATAGCTATTTTCCCAATAAAATCTCTAATTTGAATGTTTATTCTTGGTGTGATATTGCTTATTCCTTGAGATGAGTGTCTTCACAGGGAAGAAAGTTTTGCTGGTGGGACATAGTTCCTGAGTTCTAGGACTGAGCTGGATGGACGGTTGTTCTTTATGTCCATCTTTCTTGGGTATGTCAGATCTCATGTGCTCTTTTCATCCAAAGCTAAATGGAGTAAAAGGCCTGCTCCCTTCGCTGATGATCTATGTGTGACCCCAGATACTCATGCAACTTTCAGGGCTATCGTTTCCTCAGCTCTTCTGCTCTCTCAGTTTTTTAAAAGTTTTCATTTTTCCCACCCAGACAGTTTAGTGATGGTCCATATAATTGAATGGAAAACATATCAAGAAAAATGATGCATTTTTAGATAAAAGAGAAGAATACTTGTATTTTTTATGGAATAAAGTATATGAGTATGGAGAACTCTGTTATTTATACCTGATAAGTAAGACAGGTATCTTAGCCAGTAGAATTTGTAAAGTGTAATTTTCATATAGGAAAATGCATGGATCTTCTAAGCCATACTGTGTAAGAATTTCCCTCATGAGAATTATCTTTGGGGATATTTCTATCCCTGAAGAACATACATCTTAATTACAGACGAGCTTTGAATTTTAGATAAAAGGTCCTCAAGTAGGTAGAGGTGGTTAGAAATGGTCACCTACTTCCTACAAAAGAAAGGGAAGAGTTGATATGGAATAATGGAATTCTTTTCAGGAGATGCAACTATTCAGGAATCACAATTAAAGCTGAGAAGCATTCAACAAAGAACTCCAAAAAAAAAAAAAATTGCTTCTTAACTGCTTACTGGAGAGTCTGGCCTTGTCTGGGACTACATCAGATGCTTATGAGCTCCTGGCTACCCAAGTAGTATGGTGATCTGCAGTGGGTGGTAGGCACAGCTGGTCTTCCTTTGCCACAAAATAGGAGCTGTTGGTAGGAAAACTCAGGTGAATCTCCACAGGGTAAAGGTGGAGAGACACAAAGGTGAGCCAGTAAGATCACTTAAGTGCCGTATTTACATTTGAAACACAGATGTAAGAGGAGAAGAAGGAAATGATGGTGAAGAAATAGGATTTGTCTCACTTGAGGTCATCTTGTAACTAAATTTCTAGTTGTGGAACAAAGAGGAAACTTGTGTCTGAGCTTTAGGAGAAAGCATGTGGAACTGTGGTCCATTCTCCAGGTGCATGAGTCAGTCCTTAGGAATGGCCTGAACATCTGTGACTAAGAAACAGAGGCAGCTGTGCTTCATCAGAGACATTTAGACATCAGCCAACTCAACACTCCAAAAATTATGCTTTTCCAAGTGGGAGAGAAGCTGTTATATTTATCCTGCTTTTGAGTGAGAACAGAGAGAACAGAGACTTTTCACACTTACAAATACTAGGAAAGATTGGTTCCTTCGACCCTAGTTTGAGAAAAGTGTTCCTCTTAATAGTTCACATTTTTGAAAAAGTTAAGAAATCTTTTGGTCTAGAAGGAAGCTCTTCTAAACCAAAAGGTTCTTTAGTTTTAGTGGTATTCTGTGTACTTTCCAAGGTATTTTAATTTTGTAATTAAAACCAACATTTCAGTTTTGTGTACAAAAAGCAAATTAAATTATTTGAAAACTGTCAGATTCTGCCCATTTGGTTATGTATTGTCTTGGCTTTCTCCTTGAAGGTGGGGTGGGGTCAGGGGATAGCCATTTTAATCCAATGAATGTGATTTACATTTTGTATAGTATGTAACATCCAGTTGTAAGTGTGGCTATTGCTAAAACGATGTAGAAAAGGTAGAAAATATCATGATGTGGAAATTAAGAGGGAAGAACCAAAATGAAGAAAACATATAAATTCTAGACATGTTTTCATGCACACACACACACAGAAACAGCAAATACATAGGAAATTTAATCACTAAGAAAATTCACTGCCTCCTGGAAATTACACCAAACTTACTCTCTGATTTTTAAAGCTGTCCAAACCACATTATGCTAAACTCATCTTCCATCACTCAATCATTGATAGTATTTGGAAGCCTCAAAATGTTCACATCATTAAGCTACTACAGTCTGCCCTGTTCTTCTCATCTCTCAAGGAGGAAGCCATTGTGAGGATATTTATGGGCACCTAAGGTATCCAGGTACTATTTCATCTTGGGAAAATAAAGAGGAAGCTATAGAGACAAGTCTGAAGGAGCTTGAAACATGAGCAATGTATGTAATTTTAATACTGGGCCATCTTAATTTCTTGCTGTCTTCATTCTGTATTGATATAACTGTTCTGTGTTCAGACTAGGTATTTATAAGGGAAAAAAATTTATGGTAGAGTTGTTGAAGTAGGTATTTCCAAGATCAAAGTGTCCATACCTGGTGAGGGCACTGTGGTGGAAGGCAGAAGGGAAAGAAAAAGAGAAGGGAGTTGAATTAGTCTTCTCCTTAGAAACCCACTCACACAACAGAATTTAGTCTATTCACAAGGGCAGAGCCCTCAGTTACCTACTGTTCTCTTAAAGTTCCCACCTAGTTCTGCTTCACTGGGAATTAAATTTTCAACTCAAGGACTTTGGGGACAGATTAAAACCATTGCAACTACCAATGACTTAACATTGGTAGAATTTTCTTCCCAGATATAGTTTACAGGTACGGTCCAAACCTATAGAAGGCCAAAGAAAGTGCGGGTGTAGTTTTTAGTTTGGACCAAGATTCTAGTATCCTTTAGTGGGAGTTAATGGTTGGCTGTGCAAACTTAGGAAATCAGTTATTAGTTTTAGCGGTTAATTTACTGTTTCAGGAAGCTGTATAAAAGTGAAAGAGGGGGCCAGGGTGGGGGAGGGGGGAGGGAGCGGTAGGTAGGAGGAGGGATCAAAGGAGAGTGGAAAAGCCCTTGTCACCTTGACAAGATACGTAAGTGCACAAAATGCTCAACTCCATTGTAAACCATAAGTTTTGCACTTACACATATCAATAAAATGGGAAAAAATTTTATAAGAGTCAAGAACCAATCAAATACTTAAAAGAGAAGCCACTCATACAGTAAATGGTTATATAGATGAGAGAACCACTCTGTCCCTTCTATTATGGGCTTGTAAGAGCAGCAACAGAGCCAGTGTGCCAGGATAGAACCAGTGCTTGGGAAGTAGGTGAGATTGGAGGATTTGTGATGACCCCTCAGGGGCAGTTCTCATTGCCCATTGTAGAAAGTGTTTGCAAATTATGATTTTCTTGTCATTGTGAAGTCTCAACGCCACTTAAATGGCCAGGGTGTAGAATATCTCTGCTTAACAAGGATTTGTCCAAACCTAAATACTGACTGACCACCGCTGAGAGAGGCTGCAGCCTGTGAGCCCTGGTCACATCTTACAGAATGGAAGCACACGATGTAACCTAGGGTGACCTGCCAGCAGGCCTTGAAAAAAACAGGAATGCATACAGATGTAAGAGTGCCAGGTCAGACCGTTTAGAGGAAACCTTGGTGAGACAAATTAATCTTGTAATAAAAAGCAGAGACAGAAAATGGATCGTTACAGGGTTATTCAGGATGCATAATCAGGGCCGTGGTGTTGCCCTGATGTAAGTGAGTAGGGTGTAGACAGACGATGGATTCAGGAGTTGCAAAGTGAGGTGTAATATCCACCTGAGTCAATCTACGTTGCTGTGTAATATCCACCTGAGTCAATCTACGTTGCTGTGTAATATCAGATCTGAATGGATGAACATTTTTATGTGGTTGGGTTTTCCATTTTATGAATAACCTTTGTTAACTTATTGGTATCTGTTTTTCTAGACTTTTATTTTTTTCAACATACACACATGTTGTAACCTCATCATACTTACTGTTCTGTAATGTGCTTTTTTAGGTTATTACATATTCTACCTGATTTGGAATGGCTGTGCCCAGTTTTATTGTGTGGATATAGCACTGTTTATGTCATTCCATTGTGATGAATGTTAAAGTTAGCTCCTCTTATGGTGGCCCTTGTTGTGAATTGTCAGTCAGCTTCTGGGGTAGATAACACCACTTTCTGTGCCTGGCAGCACCATGTTGGAGACCTGCATTACTGCATTCGCACCAGTGTCAAGTGTTATTTTGCTCTTTACCAACTTGACAGGCAAAATAATAGTATTTTAATTATTTAATGTACTTGTGTGCGACTTTGATAACTTAGAAGGTTAGGTATTTCACCAGTATGTGTACTGCCTCTTAACATTTCTTCTGTAAGTTGTTGCTGTAGTTTTAATGTTGAATGCTCATCCCTAAATGCTTGTGTGTTAAAGGCTTGGTTCCAGGGTAGCACTACTGCGAGTTGGTGTAACCTTTTTTCCCCACTATTTTAAATTAATATACTTAAGTAACACATAGTATTTACAATGAATTTGGGTATTTTGTGCACATATGTATCATATCAACTTTACAATCCCTTCTTATTTTTGACCCTCCCACACCCTCCCTGCCCCTTCCCCCAACTCCAGCTATCACTTCATGTCGTTCTATAGAATGTCTGTGTTCTGGGTTTCCCAAGTCAGAGAGACTATACAGTACTTAACATATTAATTGTCCACATCTAAATCATTTCACTTAAGTTACCAGAGTTGGTGTAACCTTTAAGATTTGGAGTCCATTGTCAGGACTTTAGGTCGTTGGAGGTGTACTCTTAAAGGAGATTGTGGAATCCGAGCCCCTTCCTTACTGTCTTGTTTCCTGACCATGAGATGATCAGTTTTGCTCTGCCATGCACTGTCTAGCTATGATATGCTGCCTGACCACAGGTCAAAGTAATGGAACCAGGTAGAGCTAAAATCAGCTTTTTCTCTTTATAAGTTGAGTATCTCAAGTAGTTTGTTGTAGTGACAGAATGCTGGCTAATTCAGTTGTCTATTCCTCAGATGATACAAAGGAAAATTATTTAACGTCTCTGAACATCTGTGTTTTCAGCTGTAAGAGGGGATTTCAGTGGAGTATAAATGGGATGACACACAGCAGGTCCAAAATATGGCCAATGCTCAATAATACTATTCCCTTTCATGCTTTCTGGTAGGTTGATGACTTTTTGAGGATGGAATGTCCTCTGTGTACTCCAGCACTTAAC
Organism: Ctenodactylus gundi; assembly: GCA_004027205.1. Taxonomy (NCBI): domain Eukaryota; kingdom Metazoa; phylum Chordata; class Mammalia; order Rodentia; family Ctenodactylidae; genus Ctenodactylus; species Ctenodactylus gundi. Next base: position 65,754 of record PVKB01003694.1, on the reverse strand, counting down.
ACAATTCTTTGAACATGAAGGGGCCTCAAAATGTTTTTAAAGAAGAAATAACAAATAAGATTTGAAAATGTTTTTAGTATTAAATAAAAATAATGGAAAAAGTTGAAGCCAACAATCAACAGTGAGAAAATTGATGAGTTTCTCAAATGAATTAATATGAAAGTAGTTCCATGTTATTGTGAAAATCTGCTGAGAGCAAATATTGTGAAGTGGCTAAGGATATAAAACACCTATATTCAAGTCTGAAACTGATCTTGAAAAGTAGGGTGATTTTTTTTTTTGTGACCTAAGTATCTTAAATATACCAGGAAAGTTGACTAGTTAAAGGAATTAATGGCTTACTTTCTTGTAAAGTTAGTAATAACTTTTTAAACTGATTAATCTTGATCACATATATAGATTAGCCTAAAGTAGTAATACCTATGCAATAAATATATAACCATATAAAATGGTAATTAGCTAAATGGAATCCAGAGAAGTGGCACCCCAAATGAAGAAGTGTAGGGCATGGGGTGGGAGATTGGTCAGTGGTTTTTTAATGAGATTTGCGGATGGCTTTAAGTTGAGAGGTATAATAAACAGTAAGATTGACTGAGAAATGATATAAGATCTGGAAGGGTTAGGAACATGGGCAGGAAACTAAATGATTCAGCCTGGAGTAATATAAGCCAGTACAACATCTGGGGCCAAATAAGAAATGCAGATACACTGTGAAAGAGACAAACATGGAAAATAGTCATCTCAAAAGAGATTGGACGGGCAGAGAGGAAATAAGAGAGAGGGGAAATGGGAACTAATGATTGAATATTCACTGTGTATCCTGTTCATTTTATGTTGATTTCTTTTTGACTAAATTTAAGCAAACTTAATTTGTTGCTGTACAAGAAATAGAATTTTTTGAGGACTGCCTTTTTTTTTTTTTACAAGAACTCAGTACTTAATGAGGTAAAAGCCTAAGCTTCTTTTAGTTGATCCCAATGTTGTAGAGTGTTGTCAATATAGAGAGCAATGTGGAAGTGGCCTGAGATATCCAGCAAAGTTTCCGTAGGAGAGCCTCCTCACTACCTACTTTCATTAGCAGTGCTCATTCAGTGTGTGCTTCCAAGAATGCTTGGAGCAGCCCCTTCTGGACTGTCCTGGGCACCAGAGAATGATGGGGCCCATGAGTTCAGCTATGGAAAAAATAAGACAAATGTCTGCCCATGCCTCTCCCATGAAGTGCCCATCTTTCTCTTCCAGTGCCCTCATGTTAACCTCTAATAGTAGCCCCATTCCAGGTCTTTGAGTTTCTTACTGTCTCTGACCTTCTTTATTGTGATACCAGTCTGCTGGCGCTTGAGTTTCCTCTAAATATTAGTGAACTAAATCAGATTTATTGGTGGTGTTAGCAATTAAGCCAGTATAAATTACCATGATTATAAATTAATGTGTGAATAAATTGCTACAGATTTCCAGCATTTTTAAATGGACCCACTCCTCATTTTTTTCTGTTACTAGGGCTTCAGAGTTAGGTCAGAGTGAGACCTCACAGGGCTGAGAAGGAAGAAGCCCAGACTATCCTGAGAAGGACAAACTCTGAGCAAGTGCCACAACTGCATCCTTGCCTCCTCCTGAGGAGGTGACCAAAAGCACTGGTATAAAGACTGTGTGGATGCAGTGAGCCGCAAAGGACATTGCCGCTTACAGTTCCTGTCCAGGCTGTGTTCTCAGAAGCTTAAGCTGAATGTCACCTTTCCCCATCATATTTGCCTTTTGACACCAATTCCCAGTTACACTTGCCTTGTTGAATATCTGTTGCCTCTCTATCCAAGTGGAGGAGAAGCATATGTGTACATATAGGCTCCTTGCAGTTGAAGACTAAAAGGAATAGTTTATTTATTCAACAAATATGTACTCAGTACCTCCTATATTCTGGGCCGTGTTCTTGATGTTCGTAATACGTTGTTAAAAATAACGACTGCTGCCTATGTGGGTCTTTACATTCCAGCAGGGGGAGACAAGTAATAATGAATCTAATAAATCAGCAGGTTGCATAATATAGTACAATGATCAATGTTGTGGGAAAAGCAAAAAAGTAAAGCAGCATCAGGAAGCTGGAATTGCTGGGTCTGGGGCAAGTTACAGTACTAAATATGTCAACAATGGCCACTGGAAAGATGGCATTTGAAGAAAGATTTAAAAGAAGTGTGAGGTTGGCCTACCACACAGCATTGTAGGCAGAGGTTAAAGATAGACTTGGGCTTGTAGGTCTGAGAAGCAGCAGGAGTCCAAGGTCTTTGAGCAGTGGGAGCAAATGGGTGTGAGTAAGATGAGTCAGCAAGCCAGGGGGTGAGAGCTGACCAGGTCGCGCTTGAAGACATTGGTAAGGCTTTGGCTCTTACTCTGTTTCATTGCCAAGTTTGTAAGTAAAGAAATGATGGTGCCCATTATGTTACAAAAGATTAGCTGAGCTGGGGTGCTGAGGACAGGCGAGAGTAAGCAGGAAGATGAATGGGAGAGTGCTGCAATGACTTAGGACCCAGGTGGCAGAAGCTCTGGTGAACTGGTGTGGTGGCAGTGATAGTGGTAGGAAGACTTGGGGTGGGGCTGTATATCTGGTACCACCAACAAGATTTGACAGATTTGATGTGGGTTGAAAAAGGATGACTTGAAGATTCTTGGCATGAATACTGGCTTGATCAAGTTGCTAACAGAGGAGGTGGGGGCATAGGGAGGCTATGAGAGTTTGGAGAGACCTTGGGAAGCCTTGACATGTTGATATCTGTTCGACACCTGAGTGCAGATGCTGAGTAAACTCTTACCTGCAAACCTGGAGTTCAGGAAGCACAAACTGCAGAGGCATCTGGGGAAAGAGGTTATTTAATGCCATGAGGTTATCAGAGTTTAAATTATGGAGAAAACACCAAGAATGAGCCCTGGAGCATCCTGAACACTGAGTGGTAACAGAGAAATGGGCACAGGAGAGGTTGATGAAGAAGGAGGAAAACCAGCATCGTCCTTGAGCCAAGGGAATAACATGCACTACAAAAAAGGGAATGATCTGTGGCATTGAATGTAGTGGTTGGATGAACCCGTAAGATGAGACTGAGATTTGGCTCAGCAGCATATGCCTGTAGTCCCACTTGGGAGGCTGAGGAAGGAGAATAACTTGAGACTAGAAGTTTGAGGCCAGCCTGGACAACACAGAGAAGAGACAGAGAGGGACCTTAAAGGTGAAGATTTAAGACTTAAACATTAGATCTATCAAAATAGAGGTCGTCAGTAAGTTCTGCAGATATGTTGAGGTATAAACAAAGGAGTGTGTTTAAGTGAAAGCAGAAGAGAAGAGGAAGAGAGGAGCTAAAGCCGTGATGAACGTGATCACTATAAAACAACAGGGCTGGGAAAGTATCCAAGGGTACAGATGTTCTCCTCTGGGTCGTCAGGCTCCCATAAGGGGACAGACACCTGTTATGTATATGTACGTACCCACAGCAAGCAAGTCAACACAGGAAGCAGTGTTGAGGTGAATTATTAGGAGTTCTTCCCTGTCAATGGAGATTTAAATAGGGCTTAACAGTTAAAAGACTTTCTTATTAAGAAATATCACTACTTAAAATAGGCTTTCTCCCATAACTGATGAGCTAAGTTGTTTTATGACTGAGGCCTAGCTTATTCATAGTTTTATACTGGTTTATTTTCTTCTTTGTGCAGGATTTCGGCTTCAGAGTTCAGTAACTCAGGTATATAATTTCCTTCCTCTGCCAAGGCTTGGGTAATAGAGAACTGAGCCCTCGTGAAGTAAATACATCTTCCTTTGAATGAGTGTGCAAGTTCGTCAGGACACAGATTCAGGATGTCCTTGAAAATTGAAAGGTTGTCACAATAGGAAACACCAAGAGTGTGGTGTGGACTGTGAGAGCCTATTAAACAAAATGGAATGTTTCAGAAGCAAAAAGAATTGTCAGAAACCAAACCAGAACCCACATTTCTCCCCTGGCTAACTACTTAATCACCTCATCTCATCTATCCCTGCCGGATCCCTACATTCCCCCAACCAACTGCCTTTCTGGGTCACTGCAGCTGCGCCAGTGGTGTCCCACATTCTGCCTTCCTTCTTTCTAATGCATTTGCCACATTGTTCAGCAGTGATCTTTCTGGCATGCAGTGATCATGCTTTATTCTTGCTGAGTACCCTTGAATGGCACCTTATTGTAAGTCCAGGCTCAGTATTGCAGCTATGAGACATTTTGTCCTGTGCCCTGTCTTCTGTGCCACCCCAGATCCAACAACAAAACCAACTCTAAAAGGACTCCAAACTTTCTTTTAGATCCTTAAATGAGACTCTAATGAGTAATAGAAGTCATAAAATCAATTCAATAGGACTAAGCACAGGATTCAATTGTTAAGTTCCATTAAAATAGAAGGACTGTTCTTTTCGTTCATATCCCCTGCATTCACAGCACGTCAGATGCTCTGGCCCCCTTGTCTGATGGGCACACACAATAGCACTCCTTGTAATCCACTTGTTGGCTTCTCCTCTGCCTGACCTTGTTGGTGGCCCTTGTTTTACACCTTTACTCGCTGTCTAAACTTTCCTTTGCTTGTATTTTTCATTCTGTGGACTATAAATACTGTCGACATTTTGAAGCATCAAAGATTTGCCATCTTCAGTACTCTTGCTGAGGTCAGACTCTGACCTATAGAGACATGTCCACGAGGTCTGCAGCAATCTCAAACTTGTGTCTGGAGCTGAACTTCGGTCCTTACTTTGAAGTTTTTTCTATCCTCTTTCGATAAGTGTATCACTGTCTCTTTCCCAAGTCAGAGTCGATACTTGCCACTTGGTTTCAGTTTGTGAAGAAAACCTACATGAGGTAATGTTTGAAATGTTTTATATATATATATATATATATATATATATATATATATATATATATAATCTTTTTTATGCTGACATGGTTTTATAGTTAACAAGTATATGGGGAGGTTTCACATTCTAGTCACATAGCAGTTTGAATTATGTACATAATGTCACTTGTACAACTATAACAAATTAGATGTAGAGCTGTTTACTTTAGTCTGACATCTTCAGATACCCAAGATATGTACCTTATAAGAAAGCAATATTTATTCAAAAAATGCTGTGTTACTAGTTCTTGCCTTAAAAAAGTAAGTAAAATGGCACAGAAACTTTTATTAACTAGGATTCAGAAAATTTAAAAGAATGATTTTAGTTATAAATCAAATATGCAGAGATTCAAAATGCAAAGAAAAACAACTTCTAGAAGACAGTGACCCTAACAGATACAGAGCATTTTTTGTAAAGTAGGAAAGCAACTATGATCACCTGCAGCCTACCCAGTCATTCTAGGTACTACCTGTGTACATATGATGGTATTTACTAAATGGAGGCCTTCGATACACATCCAAGGTTATTTCCCTGAAGTAGAAGTGAAGGTATTTTCATTTGTTTAATCCACAAACTATTTGGTCAAAGAAATATGTAAAGCTAAATAAAAGCACATCTGGTAGGAATTCATGGCAATGAATGTTGTCAAGATGTGCTTGGACCTCGCATGCAGCATCTGGCAGTGAGTATGGGAACACAGGTAGGATCTCACCGCTCTCCTGCATCTGCTCTGGAGGCTGCTATGTGGCGGTGGCACTAGCGTTTGCAGTTGAATTAAAGACTTCTCCAAAATCACCACCAGCAGGCTTGGGTTCCCCTACTTTAGACTTTAGGTTTTCAACCTTTTCTTCAAATGATTTAAAAGTTGGAGAGTTTTTTTGCATCTTCCAGCTTCCTGGTGATGACTGATCCGACAGATGAAAAGGCAGCCGAAGCTTTCTGCCCAGCCTGGGACAGCGTTTCAGAGGTTTTCTTGTATGCAGATGTTGCTGTCACATCTTGCCACCCTTTGGCAATGTTCTGTTTTAGTTCTGTAGAGAAGTGATGCCAAGTTTCTGCTTGATCTCTGCTAGATGCTTCTCTTTTGCTGCTAACACTTGGGACAGAGTCTGGATTTCTTCTACCTTTGCAAGTTTTCTTTTCAACTCCTCTTGCTCCTCTTCTGAGAGTGTCTCAGTGGCACTGAGTGTGGCAGCAGCATCTTCTCCTTCCTCTGGTACCAGATCTCGCTCACCTTGGTCCTTGTCTCTGCCAGCCTCACGAGTGCTCTACCACCTGCCGCTCGCCAGTCCACACGCAGGGAGCTCAGCCCCGCCCGCCGCAACCCCGTGAAGGCCTATATAATATCATCTTATTCTCACAACAAGTCTTTGAGGTAGCTGCTGTTATGAGGTGTGATCAAATCATGCAGTGCGTATTTAAATTTTTAACAAAATGTATTGTGGTAAAAGGCACATTGCTATAGATAAGCTTAAAATACTTCTCTTTACTTTGAACACATGTATTATTACATTATTTTTGCTGTTTTCTGAAGCACTTCTGGATGCTTTCTCTTGTTAGCATCTTAACAAATGTGGTTTTCAAAAAAGATGTGAATGTTCCTGCCAAGTGCCATCCAACAGAACGGCTTGCTCAAAAAAAAAAAAGATTGCTGAGTGTCTTTCTGTGCCATATTTACTGGATTTGGTGCTGTGCAACTTCTGGCCCTTCCCTCAAGTCAAAATGATCAGGAAAGGTAAATGTTTTGAGTAGATTCAGAACATGGGGGCAGCTACTATAATGAACCTAAAGACAGTCATAAAAGAGAACTTCAGAACAGCTTCAAAAATTGGCAGGAACAATTACACAATAGTGTTCAAAGTAAGAAGGAGTATTTTGAGGGGTATTAATGGTAATGTGTCTTTTACTGTAATTTTTAAATATAAACATACACTGTATTTTTCAATGGTGCATTGTCACTCGCTGTCTACAAATGGAAGCCAAGGCATAGTGAGGTTACTTTCATTTTCCCAAGGTCACACAAGTTACTAGTAGAGTTGAGATTTAAATATGTCTGGCTTTACTTCATGGTCCTGAATTTAATCCACCCTCCACCATTACTCCTTGTTCTTCCCCAGCTCCTCTTGACATGCCACCACCAGAAGTGCAATTGTTCCCGCTCAGAAGTGTCCTGAGCCATCTTCCCGCTGCAGCTGCTTCCACCCTAGGCCCTAGTGTTTACCTTGGGCTGTAGAATCCCAGGGCCCCTGCAGGTCCCGGCTGCTCCTGCCCTGCCTAACCTTTGTTCCCAGCCTTTTCTTCCTTGACTCCCACATCTGCGCAGTTTTTTTTTTTCATCACACTTTTCCTTCTTCCATATTGAATCTTATAGCTGAAAGTGATATGTGAATTTGTTTTTTAAAGGAAGTACAGTTGGAGCAGGATTTCTTTCCTCCTGGGTACTCAGCCAGTGTTCTAGAGCCATGCATGAAGTAGATCCTTAGAAAGATTGGTGACTGGAAGAACAGATGGGGGAGTGACTAATATTGAGTATCAAGGCAACTGCATAATTTTTATTTCACTTGTTAAACTACAGTTATGCCTCTTTATGATTTGGCAATTTGAAGAGGCCATATGAATTAGTGAATCACTCAATGCTGCCTTTTAAAAGTAAAACATATTTGTAATTTCAATGGAATATGTTGATATAATTTCAGTAAGGTGACACTGCTTCTGTCCCCCTAACTTTTCCTCAAAAAATCTCTCTGGGACTTCTGGTCAAGATGGCGGCTGAGTAACAGCACTGCACAATGTCTCCTCATCAGCTCTCTTAAAAAGTTGAGAATTTAGTTAGAAAAAGTGTGTTCAGTGGAGCTAGGAAAGAGAGGAGCATCCCCAACAACTGAAAGGGGGCCAGGGGAAGGTCAGAAATTCTGAAGGATCATCGAAAGCAGAAAAAAAAAAAAATTCCAGCAGCCCAGGAAGCTGCCACAGCCAGCTACAAATGGCTGGAGCCAAGGGCAGCTTCAGATGGAGGAAAGCTCGTGTGGGCCCAGAACATCTGATGGAGCTGGGAGAGGACGGAGCACCCCAACAACATACAGGAGGCTGCGGGCAGGTCAGAAATCCTGAAGTCACATTGGAAGAGGAGGAAAAAAAGCAGCCAACTCGGCACGGGCCCCGAGCTGCTGGCGTCCACAGACCACAGATGGAGGAAGATCCGGAGCCAGAACCTCAGCCTGAGTTAAGGGCGAATCTGGAGAAGTGGGAATTGTCAACAGCTGGCAGCCCAGCCTCCAAAACACCAACCCGTGGGTAGTGGGTGCTACAAATGCAGCGTGCACGCCCCCTAGAAAAGCCCCCGGGATCCCAGATCAGAGACAGGGCTCAGAAGCCTTCACAGGCAATAATGTAAGCAGGAGCCATTTTAAAAAGAAGGAAAAAAAAAAAGCCCAAGACTGAACCCTTTAGAGTAAAAGAAAGCTCAGAAGAGCACATCAGGGCTATTGGGGGAGGGAGGGGGTCACCCTTAAACAGTGCCTAGGAAGAAACTGGCACAAGAGGCAGAAAGAGGGGAAAAGATGGGGAAAAGGCTGCTGATCCCCTCAACGGCTCAGGGGCACCTCTGCTCTGAGGGTGGAGAGTCCCGCTCTGGGGGAGGGAAGCCAGGACAGACAGAGAGCTTTGCTGAGTGGACTGGGAGGAATAAGGCACCTCAAAAGGGGGATCATCACCCGGTTCCTCCGGCCTGCACCAGAGACTTCCGTTTCACAGCTGCCCTGCAAGCCAGAGGCATCTAGGACCAGGAAGTCCATCTCCTGTCCATCCCGTGAGCCAAAGGCTTCAAGGGAATTGCATCACTCTGACAATCCTGAGCCCCAGAGGCTTCCAGAGGCATCTAGGACTGGGAATTCCATCACCCTGTCTGTTCCTTGGGCCAGAGGATTCCAGAGGCATCTAGGACTGGGCCTTCACCAAGCCCTTCTTTCCTGCACACCAGAGATAGCCAGAGGTAGCAGAACCATGGGGAAATGTAACAAATCTCCTACAAAAAGACCTGACACCCCAGAAGATGAAACCAGGGAAACTGAAATTGCAGAATCCAAAGATGAAAATGGCAAAAATGATGGTAACTATTGGGCCCAGATACTCATTGAATTAAAGCAGGAAATAAAACAGACAGTGCAAGAGCTACACCAACACATAGGTAAGCTAAAAGCAAGCCTTGAAAAGCAAAAAGAGGAAACCATAGAAGAAATATGCCAGAAGATAATAAAGGCAATACAAGAAATTAGAGAAAAACACAACAGAGATCTAAAACAATTGAATGCAGATATTGAGGAAGTGAAAAACATGCAGAAAATAATAAGCAACCACATTAAACATCTTCAGAATAGAATGGCAGACCTAGAAAATAAAGTGACTGAGCTGCAACATACAGGCCATGAAGAACACAAAGTAAATAAGAAAGAAAGCGAATCATTACAATGGCTGATAGATGATTCAAGGAGAAACAACCTCAGAATTATGGGAGTCCAGGAGAAGACTGAGGACAAAACAAAAGGCTTAAAGGACATGTTTAAAGAAATTACAGAGGAAAATTTCCCAAATCTAGGAAAAGAAATGAACAAGGAACTATCGCAGGCATATAGAACACCAAACAACTTTGATCAGAAGAGATCCTCATTACGACACATCATAATTAAAAGTCTATAAACCCAACACAAAGAGAAAATACTAAAAGCCATAAGAGAAAAACAGAAGGTGACCTACAAAAATGAGCCCATGAGGATAGCTGAAGACTTCTCAGTCTAGACTCTAGAAGCCAGGAGATCATGGAGCAATGTCATCCAAGCACTAAAAGAACATAAATGCCAACCAAGACTGGTATATCCAGCAAAATTATCTTTTAATTTAAAAAGAGAAATTAAAACTTTCCATGATATGGAAAGCTTAAAGGAATTTGCAGACACTAAGCCAGTTTGGCAGAGAATACTTAAAGGAAACTTAGAAAGTGAAAGGGAGACCAGCTACACCAATGACCCCAGAGAAAAAGTGACAACAGCTAGAGGAGAATGAGTTGAGAAAAAAGTAAAGCAATGCATGAAATTAGGTATGAATTGATACGTAAAAGAAAAAACCAAACAGGGCAAAATGTTCATTATTAGTGAAATATGAGTAAACAATGTATGAAAGTCAAAAAAATCTGAAATAACTGAGCATAGCTATTTATTGCTTTAACTGTAGCATACTTATGTGATGCAGATTTAAATCCATTTAATGTAGCAAATTGATAAAGTTTTAAGCTTGTTGAATGAAGCAATTCACTTTTTTGATGTTGAATGTGAGTTTATCCTCTTTGAGAGGTAGAAACATAAGCAGCACCAGAACAGCTTGGAGGAAAGGTAACATCTAAAGAGAAAATGTAATAAAATAATAGATTGATAATTAAATCATCTGATTGATATACTTTTAAAGCAGTACCAGTTCTTCTATAAAATCTGTGAAATCTCTCCAAAACATTATTATTAGTAATAGTATAGTAGTGTGCAAAATAAAAGAATTACTAATTAATAATGCAACATGGGGAATTGATATAAAATCTCTTAAGAATACAAATGCACAAATATATGGATGGACAGATAAAATTATAAACCAAATCTAGCAGAATGTTAGTAATCAATGAAATGTGAGTAAATAAGTTATGAAAGTTAAAAAATTCTGAAATAACTAATTTTGCCTTCATATCTGTTACTTTAAGTATTTTTATGTGGCATAGATTTAAGTTCATTTAATGTAGCAATGTGATATAGGGAGGAATGTAGTCTTATTGTAAAGGCCTTATCTGTCTCTGCTCCATTTGGACTTCCTCTCAGAGCAGTGAGAGCTCTCAACAAGGTTTCTAGCAGGGGAGTCACACATACAGATTATCTCTTTTAGTGCTAGGAATAGAACCCAGGGCCTTACCATAGTTCCTCAGCCCTTTTAACTTTTGGAGTCAAATTCTCACTAAGAGGCTAGATTTCAAAGGCTGGGTTGAAATTTGTGTCACTTTTGCGCAGCTTCCCAGAGGGCTGGAATTATGGCATGTAATACCATACCTGGCCTACATCCAGAGTTTTACTCTACAGAGATACCTGTGGCCTCAGTAGGTGTATTATAAGAGAGAAATCAGTGAGACGATTATTGGAGAAATCTAGATAAGAACTGATGAGGTAGAATTGAGTTGGTGACCCTGGAAAGAGAATGGACGGTTACAATGATATTTAGGGTGAAATTGGGAGGGAGGAGACCTTAGGATGGTATCAGAGCTTTAGGTTTAGACTTGCAGTAGAGAGTAGGGCCACCCCCTGAGACAAGGCGCACATGAAGGAGCTTGGGGGAGAGTTTAGCCTGAGATACAGTGTCAGCGTTGTGAGCACAGGGTTAAAGTCTTTGAGGTTGATAAAATCCAGTGAGTTTGTGGGCAGTGAGGAAAGATGAAGTGCGTGAGTGAATCACCATAAAAGTGGCCAGAGGAGGAAGAAGAGGCTAAAGTGCCCATAGAGCAGTTGGAAGCCATGATCTTATGGAAACCAGTGGATGAGACCCTGTCTAGAAGGGCTCTGACAAAAAACCAAAAATAAGGGCCACGTCAAACAATTGCTTATGGTTATGTATAGAGATGAAAATTCTTTTAGTTAAGTAAACACTAAGTATTCTGAACAGTCTTAAGAATGCTACAGTGAATTTAGCCTGACACTTTACAGATTCCTTAAGAATAAAGTAGATTCATGAATGCTTTCCAAATTTGGTTTGCAAATGTTATTACATGTGAGTCCATGAAGTACACTTGAATGTCAGAGTTGTGAATGTGGAAAAAAATAGGCATAAGGAAATTTTATTTTAATTTTTTTCCACTTTAAGGAAACATCTAGCAACCCACTAACTTTAACATTTCACGTGTGTTTATGACCTGTCAGAACTCCCAGAAATTTACTTGAGAAAAAGAAAATGATGTTATGTGTGTATCATCTTTCAAGTATCCGACTTCTAAAGGCCACTTTGCAACTAAAAAAGAACTTTTCTTCATCAGTAGGCATATGTCGAAGGAGAGAAGCATTAGCAACAGGACCAGACCCAAGTATATGATGTTCATTAAACAACTAGATGCTGGTGCCAGTAGGAAATAATTTTTTTTTTCATTTTATTTTCAACAGTTTGAGTGTTCCTAAGAGGCTTGTATGGAATTGGAACTGGTTCTTTAATCAGAATTTTAGTGTATTTTCAGTGTCGCTAACATTTCTCCCTCCTGCTTATTTTGTGCAACAGATTCTTCTGGGTCTTATTGGGCTCCTTCTTCTGACTGTTTAGTCAGTTTTATACACACAGTGGATGCATCCCAGAAAAAAAAAAAAACCACAGAACTTCTCAGCAGAGTCATTTTAAAGATTAGATGTTGTTTAAGTACAAAGCCGAGCCATTTGTCACAACTACAAGGCAGGAAATACAGTGCTCTGGAATGTTTTTCTTAACGACTCGTTTTCTCAGAATTCTGAATACCATTAACTTGTCTTGTGATGATTTTCTGACTTCCCTCTGAAGTTTAGGGTCCTGGAAGAACTGAACAATGTTTACTGAACAATTTCCCTGTAACACTGGTGTTGAGCTGCTCAAATGGAGGGGAAAGCACAACACCAAGGCATTCATGGTCCAGGGCCCCTACTCTATTTTGCCCAAGAAAGGAGGTCCAGGTCTAGTCAAATGCTCAGGAGATCAGGGCTCTCCCTCCCCACCAGGTCAACGGCAGGGCAGGTGACAGGTGACTGGAATCTTCACAAACAACAGGTTTCAGAGAAGGCCAGAGAAGGCCAAGTTCTTTCTGGTTGGCAAGGAAAAAAAGGAAATTAAAAATGCCTAACTTTCGCCTTCCTGGAGTCCCTTCCTGTGGTTATTGATGCCAGCATTTCTCAGGCTCATGTGGTGCCAGGCTTCCGGGTTGCCAACATGTACCTCTGCACAGCCTCTCCCTGGAGGCCGGGCTCCCCCAGCCCAGTCACTCTGTGCTGTGTCCCCTCCCTTGTGCCAGGCGTCTCTCTACCAAGGCGACCTTGGGTCAACTTTCCCTGGAAGCAGGGCGTGCACCTCTGCTCCCAAGCCCACAGACACATCTCCCTGTCGCCCCCGCCCTCACGTTCCACCAGCCGAGCAAGGCCTCTCTCCAGGCTGGGGAAGCCGCTGCTTTCCTTCTATGTCTCCTCAGAACACTCTTTAAAAAGTGACTTTTCCTCTGCTTAAATTTTAGGCTTTTCTTCCCAAAGGTATGAAGAGAAACCTTTGCATTGTGCCCAGCCACAGACCTCGGGGTAGGCTGGGAAAGGAGTCAGCTGTGATCTGCTTGGGGCCAGGGTGCCAGGAAAGAGAGTACAAAATATAAAGAGATAGAATGGGCAAAATGACAATGGACAGCAAGATCAAGATAGTGTCCAGTCCAGCACAGCACATGCCATACCCCCTGGCTTTCCCCCAAGATTTGGACCCCTAGGGTCTGAAAGAAACTACCACCTTGCCCCTTTAGCCACATTGTCTGATTTCTGTGGCCCCAGAGCCTGTGGGTTCACATATAGACATAGAAAACAAATTACAGAGAAGAACAGGAACCCAGGGAGAAAAATATCCCAGTAACAGTGAAAAGAGCAGGGTGAGTGCACTTAGCCACGGTCAGAAAAGAGCCACATGTCTAAGTGCAGTGGCCACTATGGGAGCTGTTCTGATGCAGCCCTCTGTGCTTCTGCGTCCTGGGTAGGAAGATAGGGAGGATCTACAAGCCCAGAGGAACCCAGGAAAGCTGGTCACAGGGCTGCATCTTCCCCCATGTTCACAATGACACACAAAAGAGCAGGGCACAAGGGGTAGAGTTCTTTCCTCTCAACAGGCTTAGGCTTAGCGGCTGGAGGGGAGAGGGAAGGTACTCTCAGGTATATTAGGCTTTTGTGCTACCCTGAAGTTTTGACAGGTCTGCAGAAGTGACCTACTGCATCACGTGGCCACTCAGGGACAACAAGGAAGGATGAGAGAAAGCAATCAATATCACAAGTTATGTGTGCTGCAACTTCCTGTTACTGTTCCCAAGAGACACAGAAGGCAGTGTAACTTGGCCTCCATCACAGCCAACTGGTGGCAGCAGTGTTCGTGAGTCATGTGGAAGATCTTACCAAAATTTTCAGCTACTCAGAAATGGAGTAAAGGGGATAAAAACTTCAAACATGAGAAGGCAGCTAGAAGAAGCTCATTAAGTGACTTCCAGAATTGGGAGTGTGTGGAGAAATCTAGAAGCAGAGCTGCCTCCAGTCTTGGTACTGCTTATATCCCAGGTCCAGAGAACAAACCATCTTGGGAAATACCTAACCCTCCAAGAGAAGATGCCACTTACAGCAGGGGCAGCCAGCTGTTGCATCTAGCCTACCAGCCATCATCCAGTGTTTAGCTCTCTTTTCACAAAAGGACAGAGCCCGGCAAATGAGACACTCGCAGGAGAGAGTCCCTTCAGGATAGGATACTAAGGAACACACAGGCCAGAGAATCACTCATTTGAGCCCTAGGAACACAGAGAAATGAAGACCTCATCCTGGATAGGGACCCAGGACCAGGTATTGAGCAATATATGGGGTAGCAAATAGCAGGGGTGAGATAGCATTTAATGTGATCAGGTAATAGAAAAGACTCCAAAAGGGTAGCAGGTGGGCACATGCCTATTGCCACCCAAGGTGACCAAAAGATATCTCACCCAGCACCGTCCCTCCAAATACCACCTGAGCTCAGCACCCATGCAGGATTCATTCCACCATCTGCCAAAGGCTGCTGAGCTCAGCACCATATGTGTCCCCTCTCTGCTGAGATCCAGGCAGAGCTGCCCTCCTCCACCAAGCCTGAGACACCACTGAATCTTCAATTATACTTCTTTCTTTTCCAACTACTTACAAATAACCTCTTAAGCCCTCTCTCTCTTTTTTCCATTCCAGATATAAAACAAATCACCAAAGTACTATTCTTTTTCATTTGCTTTTATCTTTTTATTCTTTTTCCCTTCTTTCTGAACTCTTTCTTTCTTTCTCTTTCCCTCATCCTCTACATTCTAGCCTCCTTATCAGTATTATTATACTGTCTTTCTGCATTATTGAAAAATGTGAAATTGTTAAAACAAAATTTAAATTATATGATTAATGAATAATTGGTTCTGTAGATGCTGATGTAAGTGATAGTTACTCTTGACTTGAACTACACCATCAAACAAATGAACTTAACAGATATCTGTGGTGTTTAATACGGTAACAAAATACACATTTTCTTCAGCAGTAAAATAGGTCCTTTTTAAAGCCAGATAGCATACTCAAATAAATACAAAAATTAAAATAAAATAATCTCTTAAATCCTACTGGATGATAGAAGAGTGAAATTAGAAATCAGTATAAAAATCCACAGAAACAATGAAAACACGAGGATATTAAATAATCATATACTCTTGAACTACCAAAGGACTTCAAGACAAATCAGAAGAATTTTATGAAACACATGTTATACTTAAAACCCTTTGGAACACAATGAAATCAATCCTAAGAGGGAAATGTGTAGATCTACATGTCCACATTTATTTATGTCTATTTTATATTTTCTCTTTAGATGTTTTCTTTCCACCATATTCTTTGGTGCTGCTTGTCTCTCTGTCTCAAAGATTTCTTCAACTATCATAATAAAACAGTACACTAAAATCTGTGAAACCTTCCTCCACAGTTATTATTTTTATTATTATATTAGTTTGAAAAACATAATAATTATAACCAACATGGGGGAATGGTATAAAAATCTTAATCTGTGAAACTTTTTTGATGTGTATAGATATTTAGCTGGTGGTGGAGTGGCAGAAGGCAGTGGTTTGGGTTTGGGATACTAAAACAGTAAGAGGTGGTAAGTAAGTGGTGCTTGGGGTCTTTTCCCTGAAGCTGTCATTGAGTGGTAAAGATAAAAGATCACATAGCTTAGTCCATTGGCTAAGAACTTAGTCGGCTATTAGTTCAATCTGTGACTCTTGAATTTTGTGTCTCAGTTACATATTCTGTAACTAAATTTGTAATAATGATCTTACTCATTTCCTCCTGGTTCTCTTTGGGAAAGAACTTTTTAAAAATTCTGAAATAACTAAGTATGCCATTATACCTATTGCTTTATGTATGATATACTGTTAAGATAAAGACTTAAGTTCATTTAATGTAGCAATTCATTTATTTGGTCTTTGATATAAGTTTAGCCTAAGAAATCTAATTGATGTAATGATAACCTGAATTTCTTTTATATAGCAGCACAATTGATAATAGCCAAATTTTGTAAGAAGCCAATATGCCCGAGTATGGACGCCTGGGTAAAGATGTAGTATACATACAGAGTAGAGTAATATTTTGCCATTATCAGTGACACATTTGAATCATTTTCAGGAAAATGGATGCACCTTGAGACCATGATGCTCAGCGAAATGAATCAAACCCAGAAAGTTGAATATTGTATGGTTTCTTTAATATGGGAAAACCAAACCATAAAAATGTAAGACACATGGAAGAAAGTAAGAATATGGTCTATGTAGAGAGAGAAAGGGGGGATAAGATGGTGGGAAGAGGGAGATGATATGTTAAAAAAGAACAAAATGGGGATGATAGTGAGAGTTGTGGGGGGAAGGGGAATTGTGGCAGGGTCAAAAGTGGGAGGGGGAGGGATTGTAATTTTGACACCATACGTACATGCACAAAATACTCAAGTTCTTGCCTATTAATCACTAATGTAAGTGCTTAAGTACCCGAGTTCGATTTCCCAACACCACATAAGCTGGGTGTGGTGGCACATGCCTGTAATCTCAGCACTTGAAAGGCTGAGGCAGGAGGATTGCTATGAGTCCAAGGCCAGCCTGGGCTCCATAGTGAGTTCAGGACCAGCCTGGGCTACGGAGCAAGACCCTGTCTCAAACAAAAAAACCTCAAGTTCAATGTAAACTTTATGTACTGCCCATATATTTATATTCATTCATACATATATGAATGGAGAAAAACAAAAAATAGATATCCACATTTTAAAAATAGGGCAATATCAAATAAATAACCTAATGATGCATCTCAAGATCCTAAAATATGAGTGATACAAATCCAAAATTTACATAAGTAAATTATAAAAACCAGATGTAAATTAATGAAATGAAAACTTAAAAACAATACAACAGATCAATAAATCAAAGAATTTGTTCTTTGAAAGGATAAACAAGATTATAAATTCTTAGCCAAATTACCAAAGAATGAAAGAAAAGACTCATATCAATACAATTATAAATGAAAAAAGGTGAAATCACAAAGGACTTATGATTGTAAGAACTCTATAGGATTATAAGAGACTGTTTTAAAACCTTGTACTTTAATAAATGAGAAGAAATGGCTACATTTGTAGACATATATTAATTAACAAAATTGCACAAAGATAGCATAAAAATACTGGGTAGATCAATAACAGGCAATGAGATTGAGGCAATACTAAAAACTCTACAAAAATGAACCCTCAGAACTGAAGAATTCACTAAAGACATTTACCAGAATTTCAGGGAAAATCTAACACCAATGTTCCTCAAACTCATCCATGAAGTTGAAAGGAAAGGAACACTACCAAAAGTATTCCTTGAAGCTAGCATTACTCTGATATCAAAACTGGACAAAGACGCAACAGAAAAAGAAAACTACAAGTGAATTTCTTTAATGAACATACATACAAAATTTCTCAGTGAAATATTCACAAAAAGAATACAATGAATTGTTGAAAAGATCATACATCATGACCAGTTTGGTTTTATCAAAGGGATGCAAGAATGGGTCTGCATATGGAAATCAATAAGTAATATATTAGATAAGCAGAAGCAAGGATAAACTTCACATGATCTTGTGAATGGATACAAAAAATAAAACCTTTGATAAACATCCAATATCTATTCAGATTTAAAAAAAAAAAAAACTGTTAAAAATAGGTATAAAAAAGCCAGACTCAGTGGTACAGGTCTGAAATCCCAACATTCTGGGAAACTGAAGTAGGAAAATTGCAAATTTGAGCCTGGACTGGGCAAATTAGTGAGACCTTATCTCAAAATAAAAAATATATACTGGGGATGTAGCTCAGTGTAAAGGCCCTGGGCTCAATCCCTGGACTCATCAAAACAAAACAAAAAAACAAACAAACAAAAACAAAATACAAAAAAAGAAAAAGAAGGAAAGATAGAAGAGAGATTATAGAAGGACCTTATCTCAAACTGATAAAAACTTTTTGGGGAAATACATTTCTAACATTACATAAAATAGAAAAAAAATCTGAAACCATTTTCTCTAAAATCAGGAATAAGAAGTTCACTCTCACCAGTTTTGTATAATACAGGACTGACAACCTTAACCAAAACAATTAGGCATCTGAAGAAAAAAAAGGGATATAAAAAGGACAGGAAGAAGTCAAATTATCCTTTTTTACAGATGATGTAATTCTTTATATAGAGGGCCCATATAACTCCACCAGAAGATTCTTAGAACTAATAAATAAATTCAACAAAGTGAAAGATACAAAATTAATACACAAAAATCAATAGTATTCCTGTTCACCAACAATAACCTCATCAAAAAAAAATCTGAGAAAATATTCTATTCATGGTATCTTCAAAGATCTAGGGATCAACTTAACAAATGAAGTAAAAGATGTATATTCTCAAAACTATTGCAGTATGGTAGAAAAAAAGGTGTGTGTTGGGGGGTTGAAGAGGGCATTAGGAAATGGGAAGACATCTTTTCCTGGACAAGTAGCACCAATATTGTCAAAATGGCCATATTACTGTCTGGGTTATATTACTGATGTCAATAGTACACATTAATAAGACAATAATAGGTTAAGTTAGATAAATAGTAAGGATATATTGATCTTATGGGTAGAATGGTTATAGTGTTAATTTAGCTACTAGGATCTGCCAGTGAATTGTTAATATTGGATAGTATTATAAATATGAACCTTTATTCAAAGTTTCTGTCATGGTTTGGATCTGAAAAGTCTCATGTACCTATTGACATTGTGTAGGGTTGGAAGGTGGGGCCCGGCTGGAAGGAGCGTGGGCTTGACATGGAGGGGCATGTGCTGATCCTGCCCTTCCTCCTTCCACCATGATGTAAGGACCTCTGCTGCTGGAGCTCTGGCTCTGGCCCTGCCTCTGCTCTAACCCTGCTATGTGTTCCCACCATTTTCAAGCTGCTCACAAGTGAATGGACTATGACCTTCTAAAACTGTAAGTTGCAACAAATCTTTCCTCCCTAAGTTGTGGATGTCAGATTCTAAGTCACAGTGACAAAAAAGTAACTCACACAGAAATTGGTACCACAGAAGTAGGGTCATGCTGTGACTTTACCTGATCGTGTGTGGTTTGGAAGCCTTTCAAACGGGTTCGTGGAGGAAAAGGTTTGATGATACTGACTGGAGAAGCCTTGGAGTGCTCTGAGCTGAGCTTGATGGGAGATTCTAGTCAGAGCTCAGAAGACCAGAATGCTGAAAGAGGTGTGGATCGGAAAGGAAGGAGGACTGTCAGCAAGTGGCCTAAGAACAATGTGTGCTACGCTCTGGCAAAAAGTTTGTTGGCATTTTGCCCTTGTCCAAAGACTTTGCCTGAAACGGAGATTAAGGGCGGTGGACTGCTTACTCTGGTAGAGGAAATCTCAATGCAGACTGATGCTCAAACTGTTATATGGCCGCTGTTTGCAGCTTTTAGCCAGCTCTATGGTAAATAACAGGATAAAATAGCAGAGAAAAATCATAGACAAGATTTGCGATGCCCGGCCAAATGGCTGGAGTGAAGGGACCAAAAGGCAGGGGGAAGTTAAAGACAGCATTAAAAAGAAGCACCACCAGGGCCATAAGAAAGATGCCTGGAAGGCATCAAAGGCAACAGGACTCCTCCCTTCAGCTCAAGGGTGGAGCGGCCAAAGACTTTGCTCTGAGAAGTGTGCCACAGGGCCAAAAGAAAAAATGTCTTTTAGAGTTCAGTGGCCATCTAAGAACTCGGAGACTTCTACAGCATTTGTCCAAAGGGGCCAGGCTACTGCTCAAGCCAGTGCAGACTGTGGTGACATCCACACACTTCTGGCTTCAGAAGCTTGCAGAGTGCTAGAGTTGTGGGCTCATAGAGGCTTCCCCCCAGATTTCAGAGGAAGGCCTTGGAGGCCAGGCAGTGTGCTCCTGGGAGGGCAGCGTGTAAAGTTGTAAAGGAGAAGCTAAAGGTGCAGTAGAGAGCCCAGGAATCTGGAGAAGCCAGGAGCATGGATTATCTCCTAAGAAAAACTGCAGGCTGTGAGTGGAGTCAACCCAAAGGTGAGAAGATGAAGATTAAAACCAGCAGTGATGCTGTGGAGGTAGGGCCACCCGAGCCCTTTGGAATTCCAATCTTGCCACAATTTACCCCAGGTGCTGAACGTGGGACTACAGGAATTAATCTTTGCCCTGCTGGGTTTAGGAATTATTTTGGTCCTATTGCTTTCTGTTCTCCTGTTCCTCCCTTTTGGAATGAAAATGTTTACCTTGCGTCATTTTTATGTTGGAAGTGCTTAACTCTTTGATTTTAACAGGAGCTCACACTGAGTTTGCTTTGAGTCTCAGAGGAGACTTTGGACTTGGACTTTTTAGCAGTGTTAGATCTATAGGGACTTTGGCAACTCTTAGAAAAAGACTAATAACCTTTTGCTTAAGGAAGCAAAGATGAGTCTTTGGGGGCCAGGGTGGAATGTCGTGGTTTGGATCTGAAGTGTCCCCCAAAAGCGTCATGTTCCTATGGATACTGTGTAGCTTTGGGAGGTGGGGCCTGGCTTGAAGGGGTGTGGGCTTGGCATGGAGGGGCATGTGTTGGTTCTGCCTTCCTTCCCAGTCTCAGCTGCTCTCTTCCACCATGATATAAGAACCTCTGCTGCTGGAGCTCTGGCTCTGGCCCTGCCTCCACTCCAGCCCTGGTATGTGCTCCCACCATTTTCCAGCCACCTACAAGTGAATGGACTATGACCTTCTGAAACTGTAAGCTACAACAAATCTTTCCTCCCTAAGTTGTGAATATTGGATCTTGAGTCACAGTGACAAAAAGTAATACAGTTTGAATGTGAATATTGCTAAAGACCTCCGTATCCAACATATGCTAACGAATGTTCTGGCTGTAGGACATATATAGTTCCATATTCTTTTTCTTCTGCACCAAAGAGTGGAGAAGATCAAGGTCTCAGCAAAAGTCTGGGCATCATTGAGCATACCTTTAAAGTTAATAGATAAATAAATTGAAAACAGTTCTAAATTCTAAAATGGGAATAAAATCCAAATAACGCCTAAGGCATTTCCAACAAAAGTATCTCTGGAATAGAGAGAGCCCATCAACAACATCAGAGCTTCAACTAACTGCAACAGAACCATGGGGAAATGAGGCACAAAGTCACCAACAAAAAAGCCTGACACTCCAGAAATTGATACCAGTGATCTTGAAATAGCATATCCAATAAATGGCAAATCCAATAAAGCTGATAATTTCTAGCCCAGAAGCTCACATAGGACATAAAAAAGATTATACAGAAAGCTCAAAGCAGACCTACAAAGAGTAGAAAAGAAATTGATGAAAGTTTGAAGAATTTAAAGAAGAAACAAATAGACAGATAATGAAATAAAGAGAATTGTATCAGAAAAGAGGAAGTCAAACACTCCTTATTTGTAGATGATATGATTATTTACATAGAAGATCCCAAAAACTCCACTATGAAACTCTTGGAAATAATAAATAAATACTGCCAAATCACAGGCTACAAAATCAATACTAAAAAATCAATAGCATTCCTCTATAACAACAATGAACTTGCTGAGAAAGAGCTCAGAAGAGTAATTCCATTCTCAGTAGTCTAACTAAATACTTAGGAGTACACCTAACCAAGGAAGTGAAGGACTTCTATATATAAAAAAAAAACTATATTGCATTAAAGAAAGAAGTTGTAGAAGACAACAGAATATGGGAAGGCATCCCCTGCTCTTGGATGGGCAAAATTAACATAGACAAAATGACTATACTACCAAAATTGACATACAGATTTAATGCGATTCCTATCAAGTTAACCACAATATTTTTTTTTTCATAGAACTTGCAAAAAACAATCCTTAAATTCTAGGAACCAAAGGAGATCTAGAATAGCCAAAGCAATCCTGAATAACAAAACTGAAGCAGGAGGCATTACAATTCCAGACATCAAGTTATACTACAAACCAATAGTTATAAAAACTATATCGCACTGGCACAAAAACAGACACGTAGACCTGTGGAACAGAACTGAAGATAGAGACAAACTCAATTACCCTCAGCTACCTGATGTTTGATAAGGAAGCCAAAAGCATACACTGGAAAAAGGACAGCCTCTTCAACAAATGATGCTGGGAAAATTGCACATCACATGCAGAAGAATAAATCTAGACACATACCTGTCACCATGCACTAACATCAAATCAAAGTGGATCAAAAGCCTAGATATTAAAACTAAAACACTGAGCCTCCTGGTAGACAAATAAGCCAATGTTGTGGTCAGGATGTGGAGTGTCCCCCAAAAGTCTTATGTATTTTGATGTTATGAATTGTCTATGGAACCATGTGATGTTGGTGGATTGGGGTCTGGTCTGGAGGGGTGGATTATAGTTAAGTTAAGCCTAAAGGCGTGTGAGTTAGGATTAACGGTGTGTAGAGGCCACACCTGGATGCAGGAGGGACTAATTACTGGGAGGAGGCCTGAAAGGATACATAAGCTGCATCTGCCTTCCTGGAGGACGGGGGACTAGTTTCAACTAGCCGCAGCTTGTCTTCCTGTTTGTCCCGGGAAGCTGCCTCCACCTCTCTCTCTGCCCTGTACTTCAATGTTTGTTGCCGGCCACCCCTGAATGAACTGTGACCTTTGAGACTGTGAGCTAAAATAAACCTTTCCTTTCCTGAGTTTGTGGGTGTTGGGTATTGAGTCACAGCAACGAAAAAGTAACTAAGACAGGCAAACATCTAAAAGACATTGGTATAGGCAGGGACTTTCTTAACAAAACACCAAAAGCAAGAAAAATAGCCCCAGAATTAACAAATGGGGTTATGTGTAATTAAAAAGTTTCTGCACAGCAAAGGAAAATATCGACAATGTAAAAAGAAAACCGACAGAGTGGAAAAAAATATTCACCATCTCTGTACCTCAGATAGGAGGCTCATAAACAGAATATACAGGGAACTGAAGAAAAGAAATTAAAGAAATTAAAATTGAAATTAAAGATCAGATTGCAAAATGGGCAACGGAAATGAATAGGCAGTTCTCAGATGAAGAAATTCAAATGGCCAAAAAACCCCCATGAAAAATGTTCAGTATCCTTAGTCCTTAGAGAAATGCAAATCAAAGCATCACTAAGATACCATCTAACCCCAGAGAGAAAGACGTATATCAAGAACTCAAACAGCCATCAATGCTGGTGAGGATGTGGGGAAAAAAGAACCCTCTTGCGCTGCTGGTGGGAAAGCCTTATGGAAGTTTCTCAAAAGATTGGAAATAAATATCCCCTTCAATCCAGCAATAGCTCTTCTGAGAATTTTCCCAAAGAGTTAGAAGCAACACATAACAGAGATACATGTGTACTCATGCTAATAGCAGCACAATTCACAACAGTTATAATGTGGAAGACACCAAATACCCATCAACAGACCAATGCATACATAAATTGTGGTATTTGTACACAAAGGAGTACTACTCATCTATAAAGACAGATAAGTTTGAGGCTTTTGTAGGTAAATGGATGCAATTTGAGACCATTCTACTCAGTGAAGTGAGTCAGAAGCAGAAGGTTAAATAGCGAATGATTTCTCTAATATGAGAAATCCATATCACAATCATTTCATAGAACTGATTGAGGGTAATAATGGGAACTGGAGGAACGGAGGAGGATCAAAAGGGAGAGAGGAAGGATTTGTAATTTTGCAACAATATCTATATGCACAAAATATTCAAGATTAATGTAAACATTATGTATTGCATTTACACATATCAATAAAATAGGGGAAAATAAAGTTAAAAAGAAGTCCCATCACCATACAGGTAGAGATTGGGCTGGTCTAGTGATTCCTATTTTAGCATGTCTAGGGCCAGGCTATGGAGGGGCTCTAATGAGGATACGTAGTGAAAGCAGCCATACATTGCCAAACCCACATCCATAGCTCACATTAGCATTTTAGTAAGTGTACTGTGGTGGGAATGACAAGGCTAAATTCTAAATCTGTTACTTTTACCACTGTTATTTCTGCACACATGACTTTGTAGTGTCTCTTTTTTGTAATTTGTAGTGAGCATAATTTAAAAAATATTTAATAACCCTGTCACGTGGTAAGTGGCAAGTAAGTGGGAGATATTGTTGTTCAGGTTACTATCATTAATGTTATCATGGTCATTGACTCTGATTTTTCTGGAGCAAGATACAGGGAAGGAACTTAGTGCAAAATGCCTTTCTGGGGTTTTGCCTTTAAAAGTTCACGTTATTATAGCAGTTAAGGGTATAATCCAATATGCGGCAAGTGACTTCTGTGAGTCCTTGGACCAAACTCACACTCTTGGATTATCATGATACCTCAGGTGTAATGGAGCTGACTCTGCAGAAATGATGGCATTTGCTGGATGTAAACTGTGAATAGCTTCACTGGGCTGGAAATAACTTTTCAAGCAACAAACACCTTTGCTAAGTCAAAGACATAGCTCACAGAGGGCTTGGGATCATGGTAACCTCTAATGAAGAGATCTCCTTTGCAAGATGACACCTATCCACACCTTCAAAACAAAGAGATGACTGATTCCACAGCATAATCTTTGGACATTCCTGGAACAAAAACAGAAGCTCAGTAATTGATGAAGATGAGGCAAATTCATTAAATCACAATCACAGTGGGAACTTTAAATTATGGAACCTTCAAACTTCTGGCTTCTACCTTCATGTGGCCTGTTGTGAAGAGGATTTCTGGATTCAGTAGCCAAATTTATGTCCCTAAAACCCAGACCATCTAAAGAAAGCAATGCATTTGGTGGAAATGCCATTAAAAATAAAGATATCCTGATAAAGTAGTTGGATTATTCTTACTGCATTTTGACCAGAAAAGAGTTTTTCAATGATCCTATCACTGTGACCTACTCACCATAAAATTATAATTCAGAATGTTTGTATTAGAAAGGGCTTAAAAATAAAAGTGTGTACTATCTTACCTTGACCAGACACTTAAAGCTAATATATAGCAGATTCTGAGTTAGAACCCAGGGCTCTGGCTCCTAGCTGAACCCTTTGCACTGTCTAGGCAAATGTTCCAGAGGCGGAAAGAGCACCTATTTTCAGAAAGTGCTCTAATCTCAGTAATTTTCAACACTAGTTAATGTTTGCATTTGTGGATTAGTAGTGAGGATAGCACTGCAGACTGAATCTGAAGTTGCCGGGAGACCAACAGGAATATCGCTGCTTCCCACTGAATCAGACTGTACTCCACAATTTATTTTCAGGTCATATATTTGAATGCTTCATTAAATGTCAGTTTAGAGAAGCTTATATAACTGACCACTTTTTCCAAATTGCCTAACTATTCCTAACAGAGTCCCAACTTCATCAAGCCCCCATTTTAAGCTGTTTTATTTCTGGAAAAGCCAGTTCCAGCTTAGAAGCAGGCTCTAGCTCAGAAGGCAGCAACAAAGCTTATTTTCTTCAAATGGTTAACTGTTTCCCTTCAGTTGCCTGGTGCCAGGTCAGTGCCCTCCTGCCCCAGGCCCTGGGGTGTCACTAACACTTGATGCTGTTGTCTCTCTCAAACCCAATCCTTGAGTTTTGCTGGTACCTAGTGACAGTCTCATTATCTAAAGTGAAACAGAATATTTAAGTCTGGTGTAGAGAGTTGTATACAAAGCAAAATACATTCCATTTAAGAACCACCCTTTATCCTGGAGATGGTTTTTCTTGCCATTTGGTGCTGAATTGTCTTTTTGGTAATGATTGTATCAATGGTATTTGTTTTCTTAAAATTCTTTCTTAGAAATAACATTATAGCAGTCCTATGTTGTTAGTCCCCAAAACCATGTTCCAAAATTTTTGGGAATCCCAATTCTGAGAACCACTACTTAACCCCTCCTCATTTCTCTGTTGACTAGGAGAAGACTTCCTGCCTCAGCATTTATTCTCAGAACATTGGGAAGTAACCAAAAGAAAAGTGAGATATCAAATGAAACTTGGAGGTCCCTAATCACTTTCAATAGTTCAAGGTGCTATAAAAGAATACCATAGTCTGGGTAGTTTAAACAATAGATAGTTATTTCTCAACTTTGGAAGATGCAAAGTCTGCAACCACCTCTTACTGTGGCTTGGATCTGGAAACGTTCCCCGAAGGTCCATGTGTTAAAAACTTGGTCTTCAGCTCATGGTGCTATTGAGAGACCTTTGAGAGACAGACCCTTCGGGAAGGAAGTTAGGTCATTCCCTGAAGGGAATGGAGGAACTCCTGCACCTCCTATTTGTTCTTTCATTCATGCTGTGAGGTGAATGGACCCCTGCATCCCCAGTCTTGCTATGATGTACTGACTCACTATAAGACTAAAAATGACATAGCCAACCAATCATAGACTGAAATCTCCAAAACTATGAGCCAAAGTCAACCTTTTTTCTCCCAATCTGATTATCTCATGTGCATTGTGACATTAACAGAAAACTAATACTCCTTCCAAAGTTTCATTTTCTAGTATGATAATACTGGGAGTTAAAATTTTATCACATACATTTTGTGGAGAAAAGGAACAAAAACATTTAGCCTGTACTGCTAGCCTTGTATCATTCAGTGCATGGGAAGCATGTGGACCACCTATTTATGGCTTAAGTGCTCCAAAGGAGGGATTAATTGTGAACTTCATCTAGTGGATTGAAAGACAAATTCTTTGTGAGCCCATAGATTGTATTAATTGAGACTCATTAGAAATGTATGATATTTCAGGTAGAGAATGAGAACTTAGGAGGAGTACATGTGGTATGGGGAGGGACTGACTAAGTGAAACAAGACCAACACCACGTGACCTACCTAGCAGTAAGATCTTTAATGTTTAAATATTAATTTGCAATAAAAATGCAACTGTTTTTGAAGCAGATTTGGGCTGATCTTGTGTGGCACTCTTGTTTCTGTTTCTTTGTTCTTGAAAGTAAAATATTTTAAAGAAAAACATTAAGAGCTGTAGGTCACCACCCCTCCCTGGGCCCCTCCCTCCTGTCCTGCTTCTCTCAGAGAGGGTGCACTTCTAAGTAGAGTTGTCAGATTTTTAAAAACAATATATGTATGTAAATTCACTTTTTAAATAGAAGAGAGCTCCCCAGGAACAACCAGCGTGGGGCCGGACCCCTGCTTTGCAGCACCCCTCTGCTGCCTCATTCATTCCGCCAGGAAAACTGAAAACTGAAAACTGCTGGTTTCATCTGTTGGTTCTCAGATGAGACCTCCAGGCTTTGGTCACATACCTTTGCAATCTATCCTGATAGGAGAATTAATATTCTGAAAGTCAGATCTGATCTGATTTCCCCCCATTTAATTGATATATATACATGCAAATTTAAGGTTTACAATGGAGTTGAGCATTTTGAGCACATACACATCCTGCTTTCCTACTGTCTTTCTGTCCCTCCCCCCACCTTCCCTTCCCTCCCTTCTCCCCCAGCCTACCCCCCTATTTCACTTTGTTTTTTTGCTTTAAGTTCCATAATAGTTGTGATCTGGGACTCTCATATCAGAGAGACTATTCGATGTTTCACCTTCTGCTTCTGACTCACTTCACTAAGCATGAGTCTGATCTGATTTGATTGCAATCCTTTTTAGAAACTTCCATTTGTTTCCTCCTCATCTGCTGATTGACATTCCATCTCCTTAGACCTTCCAAAGTTTGGCTTCAGCCTAAATTTCCCATAACAGTCAGGTTTACTTGCCTTTGATGGTGCTGATATCAGCCTACAGCATCCTGCTTCTACCTTTTTGCCATGATATTTTTTGTTATGCAAATATTATCTCCTCAGCTAAGCCTCTGCTGACTACCATGCTCTCCTCCCTCAAACTCTGAATAGATAGTCAGGTGTCTTGTGTGTGACTTCTCAGCTATTGCTCAAAGGCTGATGATATTTTTGTATTCATCTTGATGTCTGTCAGACCTAATATCATCAATATGCCACTGATTAGAAATAACAAACGTTTTTATTTTATAAGTCAGTTTTTATTGATTGGTAATAGTTTCCTGAAGCACTACTTTGAAAAAGATACCATCTCATCAGTGGGAAAGTACCTGGCGAACTGGTTGTGTCTGTGAGGGCCAGAGTGTGGGGAGCAGAAGAATTCTCTATGCCTGTGTCTATTTGCTGCTGAGTAAATGAATGAATACGTTTCTTTAAAATTATGAAGTGTGAGCTTTTTTAGTCATTCACACCACTCTCTCCTAATCCAGTGGGCTTTTACTGATTTGATTTTTCTTGATTGATGTATCTTGGATCAAATCAGTGGTCTGGTACTTGTAGGTGTGCTTCCTGAAAGGAAGGGCAACTCAAGTGTGATGCCATCTTACACGAGGCAGTTTGTTTGTAAGGAATTCTCTTGACACTGGCCTGTTGGTAGACCCAGAACTGATGGGACATGAGGGAAAGAGGGATGGAGCCACATGATGTCTTGACCCTGTGTTGGCCACATTTTATGAGGAAAATACTGCAGGCAAAAGCTCAATGAGTAGTGTTCACGAAGCTCTGGGAGACCGAGGGCATGAGTGGCACTTCTTCAGCACAAGTGGCAAAGTGAGACACAGCATAGAGAGCAGGCCACTTGCTGTTCAGTAGTAAGGAGGAGGCTGAGTGTGTATGGAGGTGTGTCTCCACACATTAGCAGAGGACCACTGATGCTCACGGTGGGCTGGCTCTGACATGTGCCCGTGGGAAAGTGGACCACTCCTGGGCGTGAAAGCCATCGCTGCCCAGGGATGAAATGGTCCTGGGAAACATAGCAGTCACTCCAGCAAAAGGGAAGTGTGTTGCCTTTGGGAAACATCAGCACTGTTTGGGTGTGTCCATTGACGGGATTACGTCAACTTGACGGAATTAGGACCCACACCTCCGTTAGGATTAGGATTTGTCAGCCACCCTAGAGTGGGGATCAAGAACTGGTCTGGATTAGAGTGTGAGTGATTTGTGGGCTGGCCAATGAGAGAAGAGCACCCACCCAGATGTTGGAAGGCCAACTGGAACTCCAGCGGTATAAAAGGGAGGAAGAGGGAAGATTGTCACAGCTTCTGCCTCTGGGAAAGCTCTCACCTTTGCGATTGTCCACAGACACCAACTTGCTACACATCACAGATCGTCAGTACAGATTCGCTCCAGTCTCGACTTGTGCCTGTCTGCCCGTCGCTGCTCTTCAGTCGCCGATCTTCACCTGAGATCTACAGCAGATTCTCACCTCACCAGCTGTCCCGCTGTCCCTGACGGGAGATCTACTTCACGGCTGAGCAGCCATCTTGGACAATTCTGTCTTTTTAAAGAACCCAAACTAATAATACATTGGGGAACAGCCATTTAGAGCAAGTCAGGCATGGATCAGAGCCTGTAGCTCAGGTTACCAACACAGTGACACTCTTTCTTTGTTCTCATGAGGTGAAGCTTAGGCTACATAACCTTTAAGACAATCAATTTCTGACAAGACAGCTGCTGAGAAATAGCTGACAGAGCTGTGATCTATATCCCCTTTTAAGTTTTCTCAGATGATTTAATTGGTATCTTACTGAAAATGGTAACAAGAGTGGCTAATTAGGAACCAGACAGAGTTAAGCAACACAAAATCTTGAGGTTCTGACTGTTCAAATCTCTCTAAGGCTTTTGCTGCAGTGTCAGCAGACAGTACTCATCAGGCATTTTACTGTGTTGCTTTGATCACAGTGAGAGACTACGGGTGCACTGGATGGACTAAGAGTGAGAGAATCAACCCACAGTAGGGATTTCTGGGCTGGAATGTGGTTTGGGATTCCTTGTGGATAAGTAGTACAGCCAGTGCTCAAATCTGAGATGCCTAAAATTGGATGTGGCCCACAGCAACTGCCATATTGTTCTGCCCATCTTCATACAGAACTAGCACAGTCTTCACAGGTGCTAGCACAGTCCCGCCCAGCTGCTCAGGGGCCAGCACACAGGCTTCCTCCACTCATTTTCACAGCCAGAAATCCACTTCCTCTTGGGTGGATGGACAATCCATCTGCTCCAGTGTTTTCTCAGGTTGCACCCAGGAAGGTGGGTTTGCAAAGGATGCAGGTATTTTCTGCTGATCACACTTCAGGGTAGTGGTATGTCTTCCTAACAATAAAGTCTCCTGAATTTAAAGTGTCTGATATTGGCAGAGGAGAAGTCTTACAGCTTTCAAACAGAAAGCTCTCTGGAATTTTGCCATGTTACCCTGTGGCCCTGTTCTCTCTCTCTCTCTCTCTCTCTCTCTCTCTCTCTCTCTCTCTCTCTCACACACACACACACACACACACATACAAAGGGTTTAATCTTCAGGAAAGATACTCTGGACGTTTCTCTGCTCTTACCATTGGATTCACAATGTGCTATTCTCCTCCGCTTGCTCAGTGGCAGGGGTACTGTTTTTACCAGCATGTGAGGGTTCTCTGGAGGGTTATGGGTGTTATCAGTGTAAATAAGAGCATACAGGACCTATGCCTTTCATTTCAGGTGGGGAGATGCGCCTCCAGAGTCTGGGATCACTGATACTTACATGGATGCCTTCTGCCATCCTAGAAGTACCCAAAGGCTTCCTGGGGTTACACTAAGGGGGGAATTTCACTACAAATTATCTGGTGATCAGGGAGATTCAACTTTGAATAAGCACTGTACAGAAAGTAACATTTGTTATGGATTAGATCTGGAATTTCCATCAAAAACCTCATGGATTTGGAAGGTATCTTAGCTACTTATTTGTTGCTGGGACAGAATACCTGACATCTACAACATAAGGGAGGAGAGGTCTATTTTAACCCAGTCTCAGAAGGTCTCATACGATCCATTTGTAGCCTGCAATAGTTGAAGTACATAGCAGAGATCTAGTCAGAGAAAAGCTCTGCATGGCAGAGAATGAGGTAAGTAGAGAACAGATGTGTAGAGCCGCAGGCAAAGGCCAGAGCTTTCTTAGGAAGAAGCTGTAATAGTATTTCTTCTTCCTTCATTTAGTAAGTTCAAGTACCCAGTTGGGCCTCCACCTACAAGGTGGGTTCCCCTCTCTCATTTCCTTGCCTACAAGTCAAACACACCTGAAATTTCTGCCCTGGATGCCCACCCCCCCCACCCCCGCCCCCAATCTCAACAAGCTGACACAATCCCTCCAGGTCAAGCCCCAAGCCTCTGCCCCTTCCAGACAAGTCCTTCTGCTCAGCAGCACACAGTTTCATAGTTAACTTAGTATACCTAAACACTTGAAGCTTTTGAGGAACACTCCAAGTCCAAACCATAACAGAAGGTGATTGGATTGTGGGATGTACTGCATTAGTGTATCAATTCACTCAGGAGTTCCTGTGCCATTAAAACGTGGTGCCTTGCCAGAAGGGTGGATCACTGGGGCATCACCCAGAGGCTGGATATGCCTTTTTCAGTTGCTCGACTCCTCTCTCTCTCTCTCTCTCTCTCTCTCTCAATCTCTCTCTCTCTCTTATGTTGCAGTGCCCATGTAGCCTTTGTGCAGCTAAGCCCACTACCATGCCCCTCCATTGGCAGGGTGCCCGTGAGACCTTCTGAAGCTATGAGCTAAAATAAACCTTTCCTCTTGTTGTTGTTGATATTGTGTCCTAGCAATGAGAAAGTCACTAAGACATTTGTTTATTGGCCATTTAAACCTTACCTTCTGTATAGTGATTGTTCAAATCTTTTCTATTTCTCTGTTGGTTTATATCTTTTCAGACAGTCTGTCTCAAACAAAAGCCATGAAAAACTATGTTTTATTGGAAGTTGACCATTAGTCTATCCTCTGTGGCTGCTTCTGCTCTCAGGATGAAGTATTGTGACAGAGGCTGTATCGCCTAAAACCTTTACTATCCGGTTCCTGAAGGAAAACAAAAACTTCTACAGTGGTTATTCCCCCTAACAATGTAGAGAGCTCCCTTTAACCCACAGCCTTGCCAACATTTGTTGCTTTTTGAGTTCTTGCTGACAATCGTTTTGCAAGAGCAAGACAGATTCTCACTTACTATATGATTTGCATATCTCTAATGGTCAAAGACCCTGAACATTATTTTATGTACTTAATGGCCATTTGTACCTCTTCTCTTGAGAAATATCTATTTATTTCAACTGCATATTTTTAATGAGATCTTATGTTTTGAGGAGTCTATTTCCCCACCGTTTTTATTAATAGATATATGTGATATATAATGTTTAGAGTGAACATGAGTATCTTGTGCACCTACACATCACATCAACTTTACAATCCCATCTCACTTTTTGGCCCTCCCACGCCCTCCCCCATCTCCCCTAACTCCTGTATCACACCCAACTGGTTCTAAGAATGCCTGTATTGTGGGTTTCCCAAATCAGAGAAAACACGAGATATTTAGCATATTTAATTTTCTGCATCTGACTGACTTCACCGCTCTTATCACCACTCTTTAGCTCAGCTTCCCACCCCTAGAATGGGCTGCAGTGGCCGTATCTTGATGCCTCTTCTCTGGGTCCAGCAGAGTCCTTTATTGGGACAATTTGCCAAAAGTTCTTCTTTTTTCTCTGTATCTTACTACATCTTTGTTGAGATTCTTTAACATGGCCTCACCCACCAGTCCACATAAGAAGAGAAATCTAAAAATGCAATTCATAAAACTAGAAAATGTGAGAAAGCAAAAGAGAGAAGTTAAATTTCAAATTTCTTAACTGAGTACTGAAAGGTAAATGTTTGTACATTCGAAAGATATTCAGGTTATCAATACATCAATCAGTTTTCTTAGGATAAACTTTCATCAAAAACCAATTAAGTGTATTGCTACATTAAAAAAATCTATATCACATAAGTACATTACACATAAAGCAATAGATGTAATAATATACTTATTTCAGAATATTTTTAATTTTCATAAATTATTTACTCACATTCACTACTAACATTTTGCCAGATTTGGTTTATCATATTACCTACATGTCCATCCATAAATTCATTTTTATACCAGTTCTCCGAGTTGAATATAGTTATGTTTTACAAACTAATATACTATTAAAAATAAAAACCATAGGGGAAGTTTCACAGATTTTGTGAGAGCTGGTACAGTTTTTGAAAGATACCAATCAAATAATTCAAATACCAATCTATTTTTTGTTATACTTTCTCTTTAGATATTTCTTCCTTCCCTCCATGTTTTTGTCTTTGTTTTTTGTTTGTTGTTTGCTTGGTGCTGCTTATCTCTGTCTCTCTCAAAGATTCCTTCAAGTACTTTGTCCAGTGCTGGGCCAGTGGTCACAAATTTCTTTAGGGATTCTTGGTCATAAAAATTTTTACTTCTCTTTCAATTTTTTAGCAATAATTTTGCTGGATACAACAACTTGGCTTGACATTTGCTGTCTTTTAAACCTTGAAAGATCTTTCTTCAGGCTATCCTGGCCTTTAAAGTTTACATTAAGAAATCTGCAGTAATTCAAGTGAGTTTGACTTGGTAGAATAATGCCTGGGTTTTTTTTTTTTTTTGCTGCTTTTAATATTCTCTCTTTATTTTGTATTTCTGGGGTTTTGATTATGACGTGTTTTGGAGAGTCTCATTGCTGGTAGAGGTGATTTGGTGTATAACCTTCCTATACCGGAAAATTAATGTCTTTTCCTTGATTTGGAAATTTCTCTTGCATTATTTCAGTGACTACATCCTTTACACCTTTGGTGCGGTCTTCTACTCTTTCTCCCACACCCATAATTCTGAGTTTGGTTCTCTTTGAATCATCCATCAGCTGTTGTATCCGGCTACTTTGTTCATTTCTAATTTTGAAGTAATATCTAATGATACAATTTCTTTCCTCAGCCTTGTCTTCAAGATCTGAAATTCTGTCTTCAGTGTTTGAGTCAACTTTCCCTGCTTCCAAATGTATTTTTCTTATACTTAGTTTCAGCTAGATTTGTTTTCAAAATTTCCATTTCTCTTTCAAAATGTTCTTTTACATCTTGCATTTCCTTATTTACCTCAGCAAGCTTTTTTTTTTATTTGTGGCTTCTATATGTTCACTAAGCTTTGTCTGCATTAGCACCTCTATTTAATTAGTAAGGTCCTCTTTAAGGTCACTGATCAATACTTGCATTTCTTGGAGAATATCTTGGTTGAACTGGATGTTAGACTCGTTTATTTGATTTTTTACTTCTTTCCCTGTGAGTTTCACTATTTCAGGGCTCATGACATTAGTTTCTGGGATCTTTAGCATTTCTGTGTGTGTCCTGTTACTGTGTCTTCTTCCTATTTTTCTATTGTTGAGGAAATTCACTTTTATAGGCCTAGCTGAGAGGTTTCTTTGAATGAATATGAGGGTGTATTGGGGGGAAGCTGAAATTCCTCTTAGTTCTGTGCTGAGAGTAGACAGTGTGCAGCTCTGTTACTTGGCCACCATCTTGACCAGAAGTTAGCGAGTCTAATATTTTGAATTCCTTATATACTATAGATATTAATCCTCTGATGAGTAGTTGTCAAGGTTTTTTTTTATTTTTGTAGGTTGTCCTCTTGCTCTTTTCACTGAATTTTTTAGTGTGCTTTTTAATTTGCTATAATCTCATTTTTTGTTCCTTATGTTATCTCGCATACAAAAAAGTTTTTTTTTTTTTAATCAGTGCCTAGGTCTTACTGTGGTTTGGATCTGGAATGCCCCCCAAGTCTCCTGTATTTGCATGTTATGGATTATCTATGGAACCATGCATTGTTAGCAGATGCAGGCCTGATCTGGGGGGTGGATCATGAGTGTGTGGTGGTAGAAGACAGGCATGTGACAGATGGTAGATTACAGGCATGTGGTGGTTTAGGGGCTTAAACCTGGGAGAGGTAGAGCACTGAAGCTGGACGCAAAAGGTAGATCAGTGGGGTTGGACTTAGAGGGATATATGGTGCTTCCCCCTTTTCTTCTGGGACTTGGCTTCTTGTTTGCTATGCCACGAGAGCAGCCTCCAACTCTGCCACTCGCTTCCACTATTGCCAGCTTGTCATGAATGGGCTATGACATTCTGGAACTGTGAGAGAAAATAAACTTCTTCTCCCCTAATTTGTGTATGTCAGGTATTTCGTCCCAGAAACAAAAATATATCAAAAATAGTCTTCAAGTGTTTTATTTGGTCTATCTTCCAGCAGATATATTGTTTCTGCTTTAATATTTAGATCTTGGCTCTGTTTTGATTTGGTTTTAGCCCAAAGTGAGAAATATGGATCTAGATTCATTCTGTATATGGATAACCTGTTTTCTAGCACCATTTATTAGGGGATTTATCTTTTCTCCAGCATGTGTTTTTAGCTCATTTGTTAAAAATCAGGTAACTAGGCAGGGAGTGTAACTCTGTGGCACCAGAGCCACATAAAAATTAGCCAGGCATGGTGGTGTATGCCTGTAATCTGAGCATTCAAGAGGCTGAGACAGGAGAATTGCTGTGAGTTTAAGGACAGCCTGGGCTGCATAGTGAGTTCAGGACCAGCCTGGACTACAGCACAAGACTGTCTCAAATAATTAATAATAATAATAATAATAATAATAATAATAATAATAATAATGTAGGTAGCTGAAGGAGTTTGTGGTTGTTTCTACATACTCAACTGTATTCCATTGATGAACATGTCTGTGTGCCAGTACCATGCTGTTTTTACACTTAATAAATGTAATATATCACATAAACAGAAGCAGGGATATAATACACAGGACCATAATTCACATGATTATGTCAATAGATAAAAAGCATTTGATGAAATTCAAAATACATTTGTGAAAAAAAACTCTTATGGAATAGATATATAAGAGACTCCTTACTTTATCTGCTTTGGGTTTATGTGATATATTACATTTATTAATTTACATATGTCAAATCATTCTTAAATAAAGTCCACTTGGTCATGGTGTATGATCTTAATGATTTGTTGCTTTCTGTTTGTGAGCATTTTGCTTAGGATTTTGGCATCTATGCTCTTTTAGGTAATGGTTCTGTAGTTATCTTTTTTTAAAAGCAACAATTAAACAAACAAAACAATTAAAATGCTATTGTAGTTTATTGGTCATTATTTTCATCACAAAGGGAAAAGAATATGCTACAATACTAAATTAAAAAGAGTGTAAGGGCTGGAGGAATGGCTCAGCAATTGAAGCGCTTGCCTAACAAGGACTAAGTACCTGGGATCGATTCCCCAGCACCACATAAGCCAGGTGTGGTGGCACACACCTGTAATCCCAGCACTCTGGAGGCTGAGACAGGAGGATTGCTGTGAGTTCAAGGCCAGCCTGGGCTTCATAGTGAGTTCAGGACCAACGTGGGCTATCAAGTGAGACCCTGTCTCAAAAAAAGTTTAAAAATAAAAATAGTGAAGAAAACGTAAAATTATATATAAAGTTTAGTTTAAAATATTGATTTTAATACCAGCAACTAGCTGTGCTGTCTTCCCAAACACCACCCAAACCAAAGTAACAAGAGTTTTCGTCATTATTTGTTCATGTTTAAGGCAGAAAATGACAACATCAAAGAGAGCAGGGGAAAAGGTACCAGCATCAACATTGTGGAAACTGGAAAAATAGTGGAATGATGAGTAACTTGAGAAAAATGCATTCTGCAGTAAGCAGTGAGTTACAACAAGACACAGATGCTTTACAGGGGAAATTTCTCCAAAGGCTCCGTAATGAGTCCTTGCAGATTACACAGCCTTCCAAGAATGGCTTTGGCAGTATTTGCTCACTTTCAATTTTAAGGAATAATTTAAGTATTCTTGGTGGTAGATTTTCCAAAAATCCTGATAAACCTCTGTGTTAATCTATCTGGCTCTGTTGTTTTTTGCTTTTATTTTTCTTTTTTGGTTGTTAAGAGTTTTTCTTACTACCCCCATTTCATTGCTGGTTATTGTTCTATTCAAAAGTTTGTATCTTCTTAGTACAGTTTTGGAAGTTCTTTTGTGCCTAGAAATTTATCTATTTCTCCAGTTTATGAGAATATACATTTTTGAACTAGTTTCTTTAATTCTCTGAATTTTAGTAGTACCTATTTTGATTTTGCCTTTCTCATTTCTAATTGTATAGATATGGAGGTTTTCTTCCCCTTCTTTTGGTGAGTTCGACTGGGACTTTTTAAAATCTTGTGTATTCCTTCTAATTTATTGATCCTTCGTAGCCTTTTTCAGCCTCACTTTCATTAATTTTCACTCTGATTCTTTTAATATCTTTTCTTCTACTAGTTTTAGGATAAGATCATTGTTGTTACTGTTGTTGTTATGTATCTAGTGATACATAATTAGGTTGTTTGAGATTACTCTATTCCTTTAATAAGAGCATTCACAATTATAAACTCCACTCTCACAACTGCCTTCATTATATCCCATAGATTTTAGTTTTATTGTGCCTAATTGTTATTTAATTCTTGGAACTTTTAAATTTATTTTCTGATTTCTTATATAGCCCATTGATAGTTACAGGCATATTATGTAACATAGCCTGATATATTTGTGTAGTTCTGTGGTTTATTTTGCTTTTGATGTCTAGTTTCATTCTGCTATAATTTGATAATATGCAAGGGATTATTTCAATTTTTTGTATCCATTTAAGCATGCTATACGACACATGATGTGTTCTGTTTTGGAGAAAGTGGTGTGTACTGCTGAGAAATACGTATTCTTCTGTTGGGTAGAATATTTGGCACATATCTGTTAAATCCATTTATTCAATGTTATGATTCAATTCTGATGTTTGATTTTGTTGATTTTTTTGTCTGGTTGGCCTATTTATTTGTAAGAGTAAGGTATTGAAGTCCAGTGCTATAACCATAATGGTGCCTTTATACCCATTAGTGTTTGCTTTATAAAATTGGCGATTTACAATTATTATCTCTTTCTGTTGAATTGCTCCCTTCACAAGGATATAGTGACCCAGGTGGCCTCTAATCACTTTTGGCCTGAAAGTCTTCTTTGTCTGAACATAGTACTCCTGCTTCTTTTTGGCCCTCGTTGAATGAAATGTTTTTTAACCTTTCACTTTCAACCTGCATGTTTGTGAGTGAGGAGTATTTTTGATTTGATATGCCAGTCTGTGTATTTTGATTGAGGAGTTAAGATAGCTGACATTGAGAGTTAATAATGAAAGTGTGTTATTGAATCTATTTTTGCATTATTTTTCCTGGGGTTGACTTCTTTATGTTTTTCCTTTTATTTAACTAGTCTCCCTGTTAGATGTATACTTCCTATAGGGCTTTTTGAAGTAATGGCTTCCCTGTTTTCATCTAGAATACCCTTAAGTATTTTCTGCAGTGCTGGTTTAATGATCATGAATTTCATTAGGGTTTTTTTGTCAGTATTGAAGGATAATTTTGAAAGCTATATAAACCCGATCTAACAATTGTTTTTTTGTTTGTTTGTTTTGTTTTTCAGAACTTGAGAAACTTTGTTCAAAGTTTTTAAGGTTTGTCCTTGAGATGGTTTGGATCTGGAGTGCTCCTCAAAAGCCTCATGTATTTGAAACTGTAATGGGGAGTGGGGCCTGGCTGGAAGAAGCAAATGCTTGGGCCTTGACCTAGAAGGACTGTGCCAACTTGTTGAGATTGGCAGGCATCCAGGGCAGAGCTTTCAGGTGAGTATTGATGACTTGTGGGCCAGAAAGTGAGTAAATGGTACCTACCCTAGGTGTGTGGGTCCCAACTGGGAGCTTGAACTAAGCAAAGGAAGAAAGAAGGAGCAATGTTACATTTTCTTCCTGGGAAGGCCCTAGGCTTCCCAGAGTCTCCAAATATCAACTCACTCCACATTTCACTTGGCTCCTGCTTTACTTGGCTTTCAGTCTACAATCCTGTGAGCAGCTCTCCAGCTTCTGCCATGTGCTTCCACTGCCAGCTGCCAATGAATGGACTGTGTGAGATGTTCTGAAACTATGATCTAAATAAATCTTTTCCATTCTTAAATTCTAAGTGTAGGGTTTTTTATCCCAGCAATGAAGAAGTAACTAAGACAGTGTTTGAAAATCCTATTAAATAGCAAGACCCTGTCTCAAAAAAAAGAAAGAAAAGAAAAGAAAATTGTGTTAATTCTAATAGGCTTGCATTTATAACTTATAGCTTCCTTGCAGTTTTTTTCTATGGTGGCTTTTAGTACTGTCTCTTTGTGCTGAATATTTGGAATTTTGATGTGTTATAGAGACATTTTTTGTTTTAGCTTGTTTGGGCATGGCTAATTGAAGTCCTATAAAGCCTCCCTTATGGAGAAATTGAATTTTTTCCTACATTTGAAAATTTTTCTTTTATGGCTTCAGGGAATATATTCTTTAGACCTGTAATTCAGTCTTGTAGTATTTACATTACTCTTATAATTCTGAGTCTGATGTTTTAAGTCATCTAACAGTTGTTTGACCCAGATTTCTTGTTTTGTCATTTTTAAGGTAGTACTTTTGACCTTTAGTATCAAGTTTTCCTTCATCTTTTGAAATCCTGTTTTGAACTGATTAACTCATGTTTTTCCATCAAGTTTTCTCATATCTTGAATTTCTGCTTGGTTGCTTTTCATATTTTCTGATTTTTTACCAAAATAGTTGTTTGTATCTTGAATTGTCTTGATTAATTCAATGAACTATTATTTATTAGCTCACTAAATAGTTTATTAATTGGAACATTTATCTGTTTATCTAAATTCTCTTTGATCTCTCAAACCAAAAGGCCTCATGTGTACCCCCTTTGATCTCTTCTAGCATTTTAACCATTCTGAGTGCATTGTCTATAACTTCCTCTGCTTTGGTTAGGGGTTTTGGGAGCACCTCATTGCCTTGCTTCCTTGTGTTTCTACTGTTTTTGTATTGACAGTTGAAGATTTGTTGGGGTGGGGAAACTCTAGACTACTGTGGAGGAGAACTCTTTAGTTGTTGTAAGTCACCTTGTGAAGTGTTTTGGGGTTTGGTTACATTTTGCTGTTTATGCCTCTCTTCAACCACTCACCATATTAAGGATAGTCCCAGTCACTGTTTCTCAAGGAGGAGCAATTACCAGCTATATCAGAATCTACAAAGCAAACCAAGTATCAATCATAGTTTGAACTTGTCTTGAAAATTTTACACTTTTTACTAAGCACTCAGGAAAACAATGGATACCTTGTTATGACCACAAAAGATACTTTATAAACTAAAAACTTATTAGTTCTTATTGTCTGCTTCTCATATACAAATAGCTCATAGACTGATAGACAGATGATATCATATAAAAAAGGAAGAACTGAAGAAGAAAAGGAAAAGACAGAAGAGACAGAGAGAGAGAGAGAGAGAGAAAGAGAGAGAGAGAGAGAGAGAGAGAGAGAGAGAAGTCAATAGAAGAAAGAAAAAACTGCTAAGGCAGATACTCATAAGTAGAGTCCTCTCTGAGCAGACGATCAAGCCTGCCTCTGGTTCCCACTGCATGTTAGGCTTTGCTAGACTACAGCTGCGCTCTCATGGGAGTGATCAGCCAGATGTTTTGTCTTTGTCCTTTGGTCAGACATCTTCAACTTGTTCATAGGGATGGAGAGGGAGGACTGGTCAAATGTCCATTCCTCTTCTGATCTCTAAGGAGATTTTTGTTCCTAGACTCCCTCCCTTTGTGGCAGTGTCTGCATCTGCTCCTTCCATACTGCTGTGCTGGGGTATGCCATGTAACTACCACAGGTCCTGTTCCTTTCCTGAGTCACTATGCCTAGTCCACACTCTCCGATCATGTCTCTTCTGGATTCTCTATACAGGAGTTAAGTGGCACCCGGGCCTTATTGGGTGAAGGTTTCCTCTACATGGAAATCAGCAGAGTCAGGGAGCTAATGACAGTGTGTTCACACTGGCTCCTATCCTGTCAGGTTTTAGTGGCTCATGGAAGGATCTCATACAGGCACTAAACTCTTTGGAATTTGGAGAGTGGGTCAGAGGGTGAGTTATCACGTGGTCCAGAACCTAAGAAGCAATAAGGTAGAGTTGGGGGTGTCCATGTGGGCAGTGCTGCAGTGTTCCTTCTCCTTCTAGATTGTTCTGGGATCACTCTAGTTACAGCCTCCTTATGCTCTTACCTGTTCCAAGGTCCCTATCAACCTGAGGGATCTCTATATAACAATTGAGACTCCTGCCAGTGAGTGTTAGCTGGGACTGTGTCACAGTGCAGAAACTTCTATACACCTAGCTAAGGATTTCTAACTTTATAGGCTTAGACCCTTTACCCAAAAAAGTGTGCTTGCCAGAGTGAGACTATCAATGTTGTGGACTTGATAAATGTGCCTGTCTCATTCTGTCCACACCGAGATACCAACACTGGCTGGTGGGCCCGTCCTCCGGTTGTGGGCTCTTCCTCCAAGACGTTATCCCACAACTAGGTCTTCAGCTCACCTCTTCCTCTAAGTGCCCACAGGCCCCTAGAGGGCACGAACCCTCTAAGCATCTTGAATGTGTGGCAGCTCAGGTCCACATAATCAACATTGACATTTAATTTTGAGTCTGGTTTCTTTTTCTTAACATGATAGTCTTCAGTTCTATCCATTTTTCTGCAAATAACATTATCTCATTTTTCTTTAGGATTCACCTGTTGTTGGGCATACAGCTGCTTTCAGAGCCTAGCTACCATGAATTTTGCTGCTATAAACATAGGATGCAGGTATCCTTATAGTATGCTGCCTTTGAATTTTTCAGGAATATACCAAAGAGTGGTATACATGAATCAAATGATATTTGTATTTTTAGTTTTTAGAGGAATCTCTGTACTGATCTTTATAGTGTTTGTTTATAATGTTTGTTTAGATTCCCAACAATAGTGTAGGAGGGCTCCTCTTACTACATACTTGTTGTGGTCTTTGGGGTCACTGGCCGCCATTGGCCAATGACGATCAGGGATCAGTGAAGTCCGGGGGAGCAGGGTCTTGAGCAGAGAAACTCTCTGAGAGACTGAGTCAGTGTTAACAGCTCCTTTAGTGTTCGTGGGTGGTGAGGCTTATAAGCAGTTGGAGGGAGGAGGGTCAGCCAGGGCAAGGGTCATTCTCTGGTTGGAGGAAGTTTGGGGGGTCTGAAAGTCACCTAATTTGCATGGCGGGTCTTTTGAAACCCGATCAAGTGATTTCTTGTAAGGGTCTTCGGGCAGGGGAAAATTGGGAATTTAAGTAGAGTGAAACCTGAGCTGGGGGCCATCCTGGGCCTGGGACAGGAGACAGTGTCTCTCCACTCCTGCCTCCTGTCTGGAGATGATATTATGGGGTCTGACCTGCCTTTTACCTTCCTTTATCCCGGGCCTAATCAGGGTCCCACACATATTCATCAGCATTTTTTATATGTTGTTTATGACAGCCATTTTGACTGAGTTGAGAAGGAATTTCAACAAAGTTTTGACTTGCATTTCTCTAATGGCTAAACATTTTGCACATTTCCTCATATACTTATTGGTGATTGGTACTTATGAGAAGTGTCTAGTTAATTCATTTCACCATTTTTATTGGGTTATTTGTTAGGAGGTATATTTTGAATTCTTTATTCATTTTCAATAGTGACCCCCTACCAGAAGAGAATTAGCAAACATTTTCTCCTATTCCATAATTGACTCTTCATTCTGTTGTTTCCTTTGTTATGCAGAGACTTCTTAATTTGCTGTAATTTCTTTTGTAAATTCCATTTCCAAAGACTGCCAGGCGGTGTCCTCACCAAGGAAAAAGACCAAAGGCAGAGTGAGGTATGTACTATAGGCAGACTAAGTAGGCATCTGTCTCAGTTACTTACTTATAGATGTGACAGGGTACCCAAATCCATAAATTAAGGGAGAAGAGATTTATTTTAGCTCACAGTTTCAGAAAATCTCATGTGGTCCATTCATGGGGCAGCTGGCAATAATGAAGGGACAGGGCAGAGGCTGGAGTACTGCTCAGGAGCAGCTTGTGGCATTGCAGACAGAAACCAAGTGAGGCTGGAGCCAAACTATTGTTTGGAGACTCAGGCAAGGTTAAAGCTTTTCCAGAAAGCTTTCTTCCTTCCTAATACCTGAAAGCTCTGCCTTGAGCAACCCTCAGCCTCAAAATGTTGACATATTCTTTCCAGATCAAAATCCAAGAATTTGCCCCTCCCATCCAGGTCCTACCTCCCAATAACACCGTTCCAAGTACATGAGGCTTTTGGGGGACACTCCAGATCCAACCATAACAGCACATGGAGGGTTATGCCACTGGAGAGCTCCAGCCAATTGATCCCGCTGGAAAATGAAGGTTAGGCCACGGTTTCTCAAATCAAAACTCAGTAACATTTAAAATGTAGATGCATGAGTATATGCATGTGTGACAATG
This sequence comes from Ctenodactylus gundi, assembly GCA_004027205.1. NCBI lineage: Eukaryota > Metazoa > Chordata > Mammalia > Rodentia > Ctenodactylidae > Ctenodactylus > Ctenodactylus gundi. Next base: position 22,314 of record PVKB01003694.1, on the reverse strand, counting down.
AATCATGTGGAGTCAGCTTAAATTGATTGAGAAATGCATAGTTGATTTGTAGGTAGTTGAACAGTCTTGGGTGTGCCTGTTGATAAATGACACGCAGGTCGGCAAATCAAGAAGGGGAGATCCACCCTAAGTGCAGCTGACATTGACCAGTGGGTTTGCAGTCTGGACAAGAAGTAAGGGTGTACACCCACTGCAGGCAAGCTCCACGCTTCACTGTCACCTCTCAACGTCCACCTCCGCGTCTTCAGTCTCCCTGTGCAGACTCACACTGGCAATCTGCTGTGAGATTCAGCCGCTGGCCGAGGATGGTTGCTGCATCCTTCATCCCTCTTGCCCCGCAGCTTTCATTTTCTTGGGTTGAGTAGCTTCTGAATCCTCCAACTCTGCAGCATCCAGGTGGCTGTTATGGAATGTCCTTCTTCTGATCCTGCAGGTGGCCATTCCAAATTCTTCTGCTTCTGGCTTGCCTATCTAATAACTCCCATTGCATAATTGCGCATGTGTTTTCTATTGGCTCTGTTCCTCTAGAGGCCCCTAACCAATACAGTAAGTTTGTGAAACCTATAGGAAGTAATCAATGTTTAATGTTGCCAAATGACAGATGAACTGCAAACCAAAATCAAAACCCCTATCTTCTCCTCATACCTTTATTATCCTAGGACCTTGTTCATTCCAAATAAGTCATGAAAAAGTTTTAATATGATAAACAGCCTTCAAACAAGTTAAGAATCCTACACCATCATCTGTCTGTATCTGCCAATCTATAAATCAGTCATTGAAAATAATTGCCTTTTTCTTTATTGCTTCACTTAGCTTCGGGAACTTTCATCATGAATGAGTCGCTTCCTTCTTTGCTAGGTATATCTTCCTGCAGGACTATAATTTCAGTGGATTGTATGCCCCATGGAAGGCTGCCATCCTGTGTGGGTGTGGGTGGAATGGGCAAGGGGAGGTGCCACGTCTACTTACTTGCCACCATGAGCACCAGCACAGGCTGGGAACGCTCTCCATCCCAAGTGCTTGCCTGAAACAATCGGAAGTAGCCCACACTCTTTTTCCCCACCTCCTCCCTAGTGATTCAGAGAACAGTATTTACACCAAATTTTTACATCACTAACAAATTCTTGGTCCTTGCCTTTTCAGTTTAGATATTTAATATGTATAACCTGCTCAGAAAAGAGGATAAGCCAGGTTTACTTCCCACGGTTGTGGGAACAAGAACAATTTCTATTCATCATTCTTCATGCCTCTGCTATGGCAGTGGAGCCCTAATACAGTCAAAATGTCAAGATGGTTGCTGCACACAAAATATTCCACTTCTGAGAGGATTACCTCAAGCCATAACTAGGGGTTTTACTAGCAGATGGGAAGAGCTGCAAAGGAAAACAGCAAGACAACTAAAATAGACTGGAGCTCATTCAGGTGTTCGCAGGCGTTGAAATGTGAACAATGTCATCATTTAAATGGAAAGACAGAGGTAGATAACTTCCCCTCCTAAATTATTGTGACTAAATGGAGAAAGCGGAGATATCTCCGCTGATACAGAGCACAGGAAGCCTGTGGGTTTGCTGTCTGTGTCTGTGGAAGACCTAGCAGGGGGCTTGGGCTTCCAACAGTAGCAGCTGGGACTAGATAGAGGTAGGGAGAGAAGCCTGGGCTGGTCAGCCTGGGGCAACCAGGGCTTTTTTTTTTTTTTTAACAGTTCTTGAGCCTTGGGATTGAAACCAGGAGCAGCATCTGTTTTTCTTTTCTCTTTTTCTTCAACTTCTTTTTGAAGGGTCAGAATTAACATCAGACATTCACTTTGTTTAAACATGGAAGCAGCTTGAATATTTTTTCTAGAAACTTTGAATTAAGAGTTTGTAGCTGGTTGTCTTTCCAGTCCTACTCAGGCTCACTTTGTCACATTTTTAAAACCTTGATTTGCTTTCTGGAGGCCAGAGGCATGCAATGCAGATGACTATTTGGTGCCGTTTCCTCATCAATGTTCCAAGAGATGCATGACTTAAGGAAGACCCTCTGAAGGCAGAACTCTCGAGTAACAGAGGAGGGCTGCATTGAGCTGGTAAGTCCAGGGCTTCAGATCCGCCAGAATGTGAGAGGGGGGTCCTGCTCCAGAATTCACCCAGCAAACTGCAAAGCATGCTTTGTGGATTTGACAGACAAGTGGTCACTAAAAGAGTTCACTTTTCTTAGCATAAAGCCAGTTGTGATTAGGACCAAATGCACAATGAGGCTGTTTTTTGTCCTGATTGTCCACAGATGTCTGAATAATACCCAACTGGCAAATCCACATCACTTTCAAGTCGGGTTTCTATTGCAGTGGTGTCTGGGACTAGAGGTAAGGTCAGCATGCTAAGAGCTGATTTCTGCTGTCCTCCTGACTGGTGACACCTCTCCTTCTGGTCTTCAGCTACAGGCTGTCCACATTCTGCATTTTGGCATCCAAGAACATCTAGTATCATGCTTTGTGCCCCAGTACCTACTCCAGCCCTGCAGGCTCTGCCTTCCCAGATTCCCCCAAGTCCCAGGAGCTTCACAGTGGAGCCTGGGATCTATGTACCTCCAAGGCTCTCCCAGGCAAAGGAGATGACTGCAGCTGGCTGTTCAAGGCAGGAACACATCTGAACGAGAATCGTTGGTTTTCCCAGGTCCTGCCTTTGTCTCGGTGTCTTCCCTTTGGCTGCTAGTACACACATTCACTCAGTAGGTCAAGCCCAAGGCCTCGGAGCTGTTCTCAGTTTTTACTTCTCCCTCACCTCCCACTTTAATAACTTCTGTCACGTCTCCCTTCAAAACATGCATGGAAAAGCCTTACTTTTCTCCACCAGCATTATCAGTGTTTCTCAAAACAACTGTTAACCAGTTTGCCCCACCCATTCGGTCCCTCCTGCAGTCCATCTCTTAATTAATGACAAGAATGAGAGTCCTAGACAGTGTCCTGTTCCACGTGAGGTGTCCACACCTCTGTAGGGACTGGCCTGTCCTTCATCGTAGCCTCCAGCTCCCCGGCTCTCTTTATTCTTGCTTCACCACATCACCACATGTGTTCCCCATGCAGGACGTTCCTCTGTCCAACACACCTCTGCCTTTCTCAGAATGGCTTCTGCTCATTTTTTCAGGTTTCATCTTCCATGCTCTCTCTTCAGATGAGTCCCTGGCCATTGTCTAGATGAGATTGCCTCCCTTTCTTCCTCCATTTTTCCTTCTGTGGCAGGTTTCATGGTTGGTTAATTATCTTGCTTGTAGTTTATTGACTTTAAGAGCTCATTCACTGTTGTTTCTCTAGTGCCTGGCACAGAGTAGTATTCTGGAATTAATTTTTGAGGTGATATATAGACAGATGGATTGGTAAATGGATAATCATCTTGGGGCTTCTTAGGACAGGATCAAGTTTACTTACAAAGACTACTAAGTTCTCAGGGCTGGGCCAAACTGAGCCAGGACTTGGTCCATAACCTCAGGCAGATGTTAATTCATTCAATTCAATATTTATAGAATGTGTGCAATGCGCTAGTCCCTAAGAGACCAACATAAGATAGACATCGAGCTTGCAGGGCACGTGGGTAAATAAAACTAAATATTCAATGGTAGTACAGAACAAGGTAGCACCTTCTGGTGGGGACATGAAAGGCACTGTTAGAGCTCACTAAGGAAGCACTGATGTATGGGCCAGCATGCGTGGGAGAGGATGCACGACCCTTTTGAGGACTCTGGTGACCCCTTTTCTAATCCTCCTCTGGGCTTGAGAAGACAGAAATCTCAAACTTTAATTCCTACAAGCATATCTATCGATTTTATATCCTTTTTATTTGCATGTTGGTGGTACAGATTTGTTTACATATTGGTTCCATACAGCTTGGAGAACTGGTGTACACACACACTGCATTTTGTGCTGTAACTCTTTCTTTATCTCCCCTTTCCATCCCCTACCCTACTCCTCCTTTCCCTCATCCACATCCCTCTACCCATTTCTATGAAGTCTACCTCTCTTTTTTCTGTCTTCTCTCTTTTATTTTGCTCTTTTGGTCACTTATAGTTTGAGTTTCTCATGTAAGTGAGAGCATGCAATACTTAACCTTTTGTGTCTGATTTACTTTGCTAAGTGTTATGATTTCAAGGTATACCTTTTTTCATACAAAGAGATTCAAATTCATCTTTGTTTATTGCAGAGTAATACTCCATTGAGTATATATAGCACATTTTCTGTATCCATTCTTCCTTTGACAGACATATATGCTATTATGAATTCTGCTGCTATAAACATAGATATGCATGTGTCACTGTAATATAATGTCTGTCTTAGTTACTTATTCATTGCTGGGACAAAATATCCAGCATCCACAGCTTATCAGAGGAAAGATTTATTTAACTCACAGTTTCAGAAGGTCTCACACAGTCCATTCATGGGCAGTGGGCAAATGGTGAAAGCTCATGGCAATGCCTGGAGGTCTGCTCACAGCATTGCAGACAGAAGCCACACGAAGCAGGAGCAATGGGTGTCTGGAACCTCAAGCAAGGCTAGAGCTTCCCCAGGAAGAATCTATAGCAATGTTTTTTCTTCTGTGCTTTCATGACTTCAAGCTGCCAGCTGAGGCCCCCTTACCTGGGATAGGTGCCCCTCCCTCACTTCCTGGCCCACCATCAATAACACACACCTGAAAGTGCTCTAGATACTCCCCAGTCTCAAAAAGTTGACATAATCTTTTCAGGTCAAGCTCCTAGCATCTGCCTCTTCCAGCCAGTCCCCACCTCCCAACAGCACATGGTTCCACAGTTACCCCACTGCATGCAAGTATGTGAAGCTTTTGGGGGGCACTCCAGTTCCAAACCATAGCAATGTCTTCACCTCTTTCAGAACACATTTGAGGCTCCAGAGATAACCTCAGGCACCCTCAGTTGTTTGATCTTTGACAAATGGGTCAAAAACATTCATTGGAGAAAAGACAGACTTTTAACAAGTGATGCTGGGGAAACTGATCATCCACTTGCAGAAAAATGATTCTAGGCCTACATCATTCACTTTGTACTAAAATCAAACCAAAACGCTTCAAAGAACTAGACATCAAATCAGAAAACACTGGACTCTCTGGAAGATAAAACAGGTGTAACCCCAGAAGATATAGATATGGGCAAAGGGCTTCATAAAGAGAACTCCAGTTGCACAAGGAATAACACCACGAACCAGAAAATGGAACTATATCATATGAAAGTTCTTGCACAGCAAAAGAAGCAAGAGAATGAAGAGACAATCCACAGGCTGGGAAAAATTGGCAGCTACTCCTCAAACAGAGGACTAGTATCTAGAATATATGAAGAACTCAAAAAATAATCCTCCAAATAAATAAAAGTACCAGTCAAAAAATGGGCAAGTGAACAGAATAGACACCTTTCAAAAGAAGAAATACAAATGACCAATGAAAAATGAAAAATCTTTCAGGTTTTAAGTGCCCGTTAACTTAGTTTTGATTCAGAGCAATTCACATATCCTGTCTCTTGTCCCTATGACAAATCTAGTAGATAGGTACAATTATCACCCTACTACCAGTGGGCAACTGTCCAGTAAAGGCTGAACCCCAAAGCCGCTATTTTAGGGCTTTTTCAATAGTGAAGTTTTCTGGTTGGGGTCCTCAACCCTCTCTTCCCTGCCTGCTCTTTTTCAGGTGATAGTGTTGAATCTTACGGGTTTAAGCCATTTGTGTTATCTGTAAATGTCCTCAATCTAGGCCTTCCCTGTGTGCTTCAGATCCTTATGCAATTGATTATGCATTATCTTCATTCACTATTTCCAAACAAAAACTTTCAGCGGAATCACCTGTACATGGTTCGTTGTCACCTCAGTGGCTTTTGAAATGGAATCTGACTAGCTGTGGATGGGGCTTGAGCCCCATATCTCCTGTCATCTACCAGTTTTCCCCCTGACCAGGCTGTCTCTTTCCTGGCTGGCCTTGAAGTTCCTTGAAGTGATGATGGCCTACTGATTCCATAAATAAAACTCTTCCTGTAGTGATACTACCCAGTGGATAGCTGTGGGAGGGCAACAGCTTTGGGATTCTAGAACGAAGGCACACTGTTTATATGATTGACATAAGCTGATTCATTTACACTTGATATGAATGTGTTGCACTTTGTTCCTATAGGTCTCTGAATTCAGTAGGATTTTTCTAGAAACTAAAGGAGGTGGAAGTTACTTTCAGCAGAAGGGAGGCCCTGAGCTGAAGCAGGTATATGCCTCAAAATACATGCTTTGAGGTTAAGCATGAGTCTGTTGGAAGAAGTGCAGTTCCCTCCTTGGAATTTAAAAATAGGAAGAAAAAAAAAAAACCGAACAGCTCTGTGCACAGGAACTGGTGTAGAGAATGCCCATTGAAGTTCAGGGCAAGGACATAGGCCCTAGGGGTAGAGCCAATGGCCTGGGGCTTTTGCAGAGTAGAAGTCCTGGACAGGGCTTACAATAGGCCCAAGAGCCTCAGAGGGAATCTTTTCTATTTCCACTATTAAAGCAGCATGAGGAGAAATCAAAACCATTATAAGAGAAAGAGAGAGAGAAAAAATAACAATATAATAAAGGGACCACATGTTTTAAAAAGAACAGAGCTTTGCTTGATCCAAGCAACCTCCTCTACTGCATGAATATTCTGACTTTCAAATATCTCCAAGCCAGTACATGAAGGATATGTCTTTTCTTGTTTTAATCAACAAATAAAAATTATATATGTATGTATATAGCACACAAATGTTTTGAAGTATGCATATATTATAGAATATTAAAGTATGCATTACCTCACATTCTTATCTTCTGTGGAAGTATAGTGGGAAAACTTAAAATCTACTTGCTCAGCAAGTTTCAAGTACACAAATATTAACTTTAATATTTAATTAACTTTATTTCCTATATTTTACTATGGATCTCTTGAACTTATTCCTCCTGAATTCATATCCTTTACCACCCCTCTCTCTGAATTTATATTTAGTCGATAAAGAGGATCCTGGCAACTCCCATCTTGAGATTCAGATCCTCAGGTGTTTGCAATGACTCTTGCCATGACAGCCCTGATAGGCTCTAGCTTTTAGTCCTTAGAAAGTCACACAGTTAGGCCAGGCCAGTTCCTCTCTGCAGTCCTGGACTCCATCCAGGCAAAAGGACTAGGCCATCGGGAAACCACTATAGGAAAGCCCAGCCCTCGGTGCACTTCTGGCCCAGCGTACCTGTGTAGAAACAGTGTTGTCTCTTCTAGTGGAGAGTTAAGCAGACCCCTAACATCCATTATATTCCAGTTGTACTGAGAGCAGGAGAAGGAGCCTCAGGAAGGTGCTGCTTGTTGTGGCTGTTCCCTGTGACTGTTTTCTGTGAATGTATGTTTTAAGTTGCAATTCAGTGTTGTACTGCCCTCTGTGCTGTGTCATGCCAAGACAATCTGAAACACTCGGGTAGGAAGAGATTGGCAGGAACCAAGGCATTTGTAATAGGAAAAACAGAACATTTTCTTTTCATGAGAATTAAATTTCATCACGTAATCTCTGAATCAGATTTTGTAACATGTGCCCTTTAATTGCATTAAAGTTCTTTTGTAATTGAGCAGTGGTTGAGGGTGGAAACTCCTCCTCATTCTATTTTTAGCAAAGATGCTTGTCTCTTTGGAATCGACTTTGGTCCAGACAAGACCCTGGCCTCCCACAGCATGTAGTACATTTAGTTATGAGTGATGCAGTTCATAGCCTTGAAGTCACCTTGAAGTGATGATGGTCTACTGATTCCATAAATAGAACCTTTTTGTAGTGATGCTACCAGAGGGTAGCTGTGGGACAGCGATAGCCTATAAATTGCCCTGAACTCCCTTGGGCATCCTCCTCACCAGTTCCTATGCACAGAGCTGCTTTTTTTCCTTCCCATTTATAAATTCCAAGGAGGGAACTGCACTTTCTCCAGCGGACTCAAGATAGTTCAGCTTTGGGAGCGGGGAGACAGTGTTCCCAGAAGCCACAGTCCCTCTCTCTGGATTTCTCACTTTTGTCCTTTAGGGGAGAAAAGGGGTAGACCCCACAGCCTAGAAAGCTGGCGTTTTCTTGGAATGACTGCCCAGATATCCAGGAATCCAGAATGAAGCCGTTTTCCTCATTCTCACTGCCCGGATGTCCAGTGCCAGCTGTCCCCGATCCTGGATCTATCCATGTGAGGGGGCTTGGGAGACTTTCAGGGAGGAGGAGCAAGTGAGCTGGAGTCCATTCCTCCGGCCATGTGGGGTTTTCTCTGGAAAGCAAGAGAAGACCTCTCTGACTTTTGAGAAGTCTTAACAGGATGGTAATTTTTATTTTCTAGTGTGTATAAGCTGCCTATGATTGTTGAGTTTCTGAAGTCCATTCTATTTTTCTGACCCAGGTAAAGTAGCCAAGCCAAATGCAGTTTCTTCTAGCCGTTCAATATGCGGGACGCGCATTGCCACTGTGGTCTCTAAAACATGTGAACCTAATCCTACTGCCCACTCCTGCCATCTTGCCTAGTGCCACTCTCGCTCCAAAGCCACTTTGTCAGTACTATTTGGAACATAATTTAACTTTAGGAAATGTATTCCTTTTCTCAACCATGGGACCCTTTCTAAGCCTGGGATGATTGTAGGTGTAGCAGTGCCTCATATCCTGATAATCTCGATGCTCTAGATGAGACTGACAGGCATGGGGTCACTCCCTCTTATCCCAGACCTAGGATGGGCCACAGCTCAGTTTTTATCACACCCAAATTCCTAATTTTCCACTGCTCCCAGACCCTTACCAGAAATAACATGGTCAGGTTTTGAAAGACTATCCATGCAAATTAGGCTACTTTTAGACTCCAAAATCTCCCCAATCAGTGTATGACCCTTGCCCTGTTACCTGGTGGACCCACCTCCCTTAAACTGCTTATAAGCCTGGACCTCACCTACAATAAACAGATGTTAACAGTGATTCAGCCTCCCGGATGTGATTCCGTCATACTCAGGCCACTCGAGACCCTATTTCCCCAGACTTTGCTGGTTCCTGATCGCTGGTGGCCAACAGTAGCCAGGGACCCCTGGATCTCGACATTCAACTCACAGAGTGTTTAAATGGAAGCTCCTTTTGGTTTTTGTGCTATTTTCATGGAGGAAGTATCCTTAATTCTTCTGAATTCATCAAAAAAATTTTAACAAACCCAAGAGTATGAATTTCCAAAAGAGTCTGCATATAATTTTGCTTCTGAGTCTGGGGATGTAGCTCAGAGGTTAGGGTGTTTGCCTAGCACAGTCCTAGGTTAGATTCACCAGAACTATATAAAAATTAGTCAGGCATAGTGGTGCATACCTGTAGTCCCAGTACTTGGAAGGCTGAGGCAGGAGGATTTTTGAGAGCTTAAGGCCAGCCTGGGCTACGTAGTGAATTCAGGACCAGCCTTGACTACAGAGTAAGACCCTGTCTCAAAATAATAGTAATGACAATAATATAATAATAATCTTCTGCTTCTGACCTTTCCACTATTGAAGGTTGTAGTCCCTGAATATAATGCTGCACTACTAAAGCAATAATATAGCAGAGAAACAGCCACATTTTTCCTTGTAATTGATTCAGTATCAAATTCATATTAATTTTTCCCTTGACATTTAGGAGAATAACATTTATTTCTCTTATAAAAAGAAACTAAGAATTTTTGTTTTTTTCTTCTGACTGGAACAGGCTTTTAAAAACTTTATTGTGGCCTTGCTGAATAGATTATGTGTCTCTGATTTTCTTAGAACAAATTGTACAAAATAGTGAGAAGACGGTGTGAAGTAGTATAGGCCGAATTGTGTTGATCGGAGAGCTGCTTTTGAGCCAAACACTCTGTGCTTTTTTTTCAAAGATAAAAGATAAGCAAGCACACAAACTATAACAACAAAATAACAATAAAATCTTAATAAAGATCTCAGTTGGAGGAATTTGATTTGTGATACATGCAAGCAAAGAAAATGAAATGATTAAACCAGAAGCCAAGGGTAACTGGCAGGTGATTGATCAGTTCCAGGACTTCTTGTGACTACAGGGCTGCTGAGAACATTGCTGGTCCCGCGTGGGATAGGAACTCCTAGTCATCAGCAGTCTCTGTCTGTCTCATGAGAGGAAGCCCACAGGGGTCCTGCCCATGGCTTTCGCAGCAAGCCTGTGACAGGAGACAAGACAGCATCAGCCAGCACAGGCAGTCACATCCCTGCCTTCCAGCACTGATTGTGTGAATACAGACCCAGCTCTGACACAGGCGGTTTTATTTTAACTTAAGACGTTCACTAGGGGCTCCTTGAATAGGGCTCTCCAACCTCAGAGTTTTTCTTGCATGCATTTGAATCAAGCCAATACACAACCAGAATCATTAAGGAGTTTTCATCATTATAAAGAAGTGAACTTGAATTTGCCAGCTCTGTTCACAAATCTTTGACTGCAGTTGTCAGTTGGCGTCCACCACAGGCAAAAGTCCTTTCCAGCAGGTGCATGTTCTTTTGAGTGAGGACTGAATGCTCAAAATAACTGACACCTATTGTTCTCGCCAGTTCAAAGAGAAAATGTGAGTGTTCCTCTAACTCCTTAACCTAGCTTCTATGGTAGAATTCTGTATAGCAATGAAAAGCACTGTCCTAGAAGAATGCTTATGACCTTTAAATATATTCACATTGTATTATTGAATGAAATTTGCAACAGTAAGCATGGCATGGTCCACTTTTCACAAAAAATTATGAATTAAGTTCTGCAGATCAGTTTCATTTCAAGCCCTGGTTCTGCAGAGTGAAGCTTTTTCAGCCAAGCCCTTTGGTGGTTCCTTCCTGCAGTCACAGCAAGGCTCCCAGAGAAATACAGGCAATTCTGGAACAATGCCAGATGGGGTCATCAGCATTCATGTCATTCAACTGTCCTCTGGTTCATCCTCATTCCAGACTTTTGTTCTGAATGTTAGGTCCACACAGCCAACTTCCTAAGTGCAACACAAGGCTTCTTCAAATCCAGCTAGATGTCCCTTAGATCCTTCCACACATGGCTGCATGATCTCTGCTGGGCTGCATAGGAACTTGGAATGCTAGGGTAGGTGCATTTTTCTCAGATACTCCCTCTGGGCATCTCTCCTTTATTCTGGACACCAGATGAGTCTCCCTCATGGGAAAGACAGGAAGAAGACACCAGGTCCTTCCTGGTCCTCTGAAACCTTGCTGGCCCTGTTCTGCCACATTTCCCAGGACCCTTCCTAAGGATCAAGGACAGGAACTGACCCTTCTCAGGGCCTACCACTTTCCCAGCTCTTCTGCTGTTCCCTGACTCTCCTTCTTCACCCCATAGACTTTGTATCTAACCGGGGGAGGAGGATCAGGAAAAACAATTCATGACCACTAAGCACGGTGCTTCCAGATCTTTCATTTATGTCACTAAAGTTACTTCTCAGACTGATGACAAATATACTTCTCATACACATAGATGGCAAGGTGGTGCCTAAGGCTCATGAACTCATCTGGGAAGGAATCAGCAGCAAAACAAGAGCTGGCTCAGAGAAAATCTGAAAAGCTGGGACTATGTAAATGTGGGGAAAGTAATATTGGAAGCAATTGCTACCTACATATGAAAGAGTTGGTGCTCTACAGAGTGAATAAAACTGTAGGTGCTGAAGAGAAATATCTTCTCTACCAAGTGTTGCTCCCACAAACATCATCATTTTTCTGTGAGTAAATGCTGAACGATTTGGAATTGTAAGAAGCCTGGGCCATAGTCAGAGTCATATTCCTTAAGAGTCAGTTGTCCCTTCACTGACTTTGTAGAAAGGTCTTGTGGCCATCAATTTCTCCTTGCAGCCAGATTCTAGGTATTTTTTTTTCTTGAATAATGACAAGAGCCTTATGTCCTGAGTCCTTGAGGGTTTAGACTTCTGAGATGTCAAAGCTGTAATGTGATTCTTGTTCTCAGCTTTTTTTTTTTTTTTTTTTGCCATAGTAGTTCTCCTCTCCTGGATCTCATGAAGAATAATCTTAAACCAAAGCGAGGGTGAGCCAAGAACAAAACCAAAAATCAGTACTAGACCCCTCTGGAACTGGGGATATTAACAGTAGCAGGCAAAGTATGTGCCTAAAACAAAGGAATTAAGGGACTATTATTTTCAGAATGCTGAGAGAAGCCCCCAGCCTCTCCCTCACAGAACCAGGACGATGGCACCTAGGCCTTTATCCTCTGGAAAGGAGAGTGGAAGGACATGTCGTGTCCTCCGTGACCAGTACAAAGTGATGAAGTTGAACTTGCCTCTAGAACATAGCACAAATAGACACACACACACACACACACACACACACACACACACACACACACTGGCTTAGGAAGTCCAAAAGCCAAATAATAAAATTCTAGAAAAGAAAGAAAGGGAGAAAGAAAGAAAGGGAAAACAATAAAGAAAGAAACCAAAAGGGAGAAAACTATTATGAAGTGATTCAAGAAAAATTCCCAGAGTTTCCACATTGGAAGGGCCACCATATGCCTAACCTGAAGACCAGATGGAAATGCACACCCAGTACCTTTGTAATTCTGAACCTAGTGTTTTCAGTCTATCTATACGCTTACGCCAATGTGAGTATAGAGTAGAAACATTTTTGAAGCTGTAAGATGTCACAAATTTACCCCACACAATCTAATGTTATGGAAACAGTTGTAATACAATATTACTTAGGGAATAATGATAAGAAACTAATGTCTACACCTTTTGAAAATAGATGCAAGTTTCTTCTGAATATTTTTGGTCTGTGGGTAAATCACAGATGTGAAATCCATGGTCATGGAAGGCTGCCTGTATTTGTAACCTGCTGTTAAAAGATACAATGTAATTCTGAGGTTAACCTCAGTGGCCTTTTTTATGGAGATATGGTAAAATCCTTTGCCATGTGGTAAAGGAAATGCAAATTATTCTCCTTTAGGCCAGTCACTGATCCTTCTCCTGTCTTCCTGTGGTCTTCCTTTAAAGAGAAAGGTTGTAAGAAATTGAAACAGTAAACTTTTGTATAAGGGTCCTTAAGAGAAAAACCTTTATGAAAAAGAGAACTATCATCCCTCTGTCTTGAAAATAACTCAAGGTTTATAGTTTTAATTCTAAAATGAAATTACCTGCTATTCTATTAAATAAGTCTATTTTCATTATAAAATCAAAAAATAATTTTAAAATTAAAACATCTGATTCCTTTTCACAAAGAGACCAGCTGTTAATATTCAGCAGACACCTGCCCAGACTTCCTTTCTGCGAACATTTGTGTTCACACAGAGATGTAAGCAAAAATACACCCACACATATAAAAGTGTGAACATGCTCTGCATGCTTTTTGCTACCTGATTTTTATTCATCAGACACAAACATGGACCTACATCCTAATTTTAATGGTTTCATATCATTACATATGTAAAGAACATATCATGTGCTTTGACAATGGTCTAATATATTCACTGCACCTGCCTGTGTACGTGTTTGTGTGTTGTAATGTTAAGATTTGTCCTCTTAGACTGATTGTCACCATACTCTAAATTGCTGTAAGTGTAAGGACTGAGCAAAAGGAAATGGTCATGTATTCTGACATATAGCGCCAAATTCTCTAAAAAAAAAAAAGTATCTGTTAATGTACCCAGCAGTGTCACTAGGAGGACTCACTCCTCCATCACTAGGTATTATCAGTCTTTTTGAACTTTTTAAATCTTTTAGGCAACAAAATGCAATCTCATTATTTTTACTTTACATTATTTGGTTTGTATAAATAGCGGACATGTTTCCTTGTGTGTATTGTTATGAATTTTTATTTTGCCTGTCAATGTACTCTGTCATTTTTCTACAGAGATTAATATTGTTGGTCACAGAAACTCTTCAGGTATTCTGGATACTTACTCTTTGCCCTCATAATGCACAAAGATATTATTTAAATGTACTTTCATGAAGTGAATCTGTAACTTTGTTTCTTCTTGTCCCACAAGATTCACACAGTTCTGGGACATCTGTGCAAACTCTGTGAAGTGTTTGCTGCTCATTATTGAGAGAAGGCTGCTTTCTATGTATAGCGTTGGTTCTATGTCTTGTAAGCAGGCTCATCCTGAATTGTTGTCAATAACAGGAAGAAGATATGACCTTAAGCTTTTTAGTGGAAAAAGAATTTTCAGTTTCATTACTACCTGGACAAAAATCACAATCCTCTTCATGTACAAAAATACTAGCCTGGTGATTCTGCCTGCAAACTTCAATATCAGACTCTCCCTGCCCCCCAGCATGCGTCACGTTCACCTTCATGGTGCCAACTTCACACATTCGTGCTTTCCAGTCATTTGAGTATACTTTGTAAACATCAGATTTCTCCCAACTCGCAAGAGCCTGGTCCCATAAGGCATTGCTTTCACCCGAGCTCTCAGTCTGCTCATCTCTTCACAGGAATCTCCCTGTTCTTTTCTCTTCCAGTTCTCTTTCCGTTTTTATTTCCCATCACACCTGCTGCACCAATGAAAATATCAGTTTTTCTCATTATGTCAGTAATACTTCTTTATCATAAAAATTTAGTTAATGCACAATAGTTTAAAGAATGCAATATCTTGAAATTGAAACATGAAATAAAAATAAGCACATGTAATTTGGCTATCTACAGGTAATTGCTGCCAATACATTTTTCTGCTCAGATTTCTTGGCCGTTTTGTGCCTGTTTCTAGACATGAACAAATATACATAGATACAAAGGTGTATACCTATTTGTTTGAATGAAAAGGGACCATGCTTTAAATATTCTGTAAACTTTTAAAATTAAAATTATGTACAAGACAGTTTTGTATCCACACACATATAGATCTGAGCCATAATTTTGAAATAACTTTGTTTACTAAAAGTAATCTGGTTCACTATAAAATTAAAGCATTATGGGAAAGTGCAACAAAGAATTCAATAGATTCTCAAATTCCTTTCCCTTAAAATTACTAATTAGTATTATTTGATGACTTTTGCTACAGAGAGCTCTCTTTGTATACATATAGATAGAAGCCAAGATGGGTTGACGGTATAGCTCAGTGCTAGAGTGTTTGCCTGGCATGTCCGGGGCTCTAGGTTCTGTCCCTGGTCTCAAACCACACACACACACAAATAGATAAAATAAAAATTAAACTTTATTACTTATGGTATTTTAAAATAATCAGCACTATATTTAATTTAAAATATGAGTGGAAATACATATGGACAAGTTGAGCACCTGTAGTTAAAAAATCCAAGATGCTCCCACCTGAGACATTCTGAACATTAGCTTGACACTAGAAGTTGAAAATTCTGCATCTGTCTTCATGTGACAGGTCCCGGTGAAAACACAGGTATGCTAAAAAAATCATATAAAAATGTCTGCAGTTTGTTTGTATTAGGTATACATAAAACACAAATAAATTTCATGTTTAGACTTTGGTCTCACTCCAAAATATCTAGTTATACACATACAATTATCCCTAAATTAAAAAAAAATCTAAAATCTGAAAAGAGTCCCGATCATTTCAGAAAGAGGATTCTTCCTTTGTGTTGTCTGTATTTGGCTTTGCACTGTGTGTGTGAGTCTGACATATCTACCCATGTGGTTTTGTGTGTTGCAGTATTTTTAAATTGAACTTGAATTTAACAAGAAAAATGCTCAGGTAAAACTAAAGATTAGAACTACACCAGCCCAATAATGACTTATTATGTGAAATATTAATTCCTATAAAGTTTCATGTTAAGAAAAAAGATTTTAAAAATCATTATTTATCAAAATTATCTTTTCTTCCTTCCTTTTTCTGTCTCTGTCTTCTCTTGCTCTCTTTTTCTTGTTGTTTTTCAGTTTTGGACAGAGTTGAATTCTTTTGTGAAAGGTGACAAGGTCAGGGTGCACCTGTCTCTTCCCACCTGCCCCTCTCAGGCCACACCTCTTTTTGATGGCTGGAGTATTCTGACTTTTCCCTGCTTAAGAACATTAAATTCTGAATTGCAGCTGAATTTTCTTAATATCCAGCTTCATTCTTTATGTTATTGAATTAAATAGCTGCAACATCTATTTTTCTGTGAATTCGCTCTTCTGAGTTATCTATTTTTGCTCTTAATTGGTTGGATTTCACTGAGCTAGTCATATTTGAAAATAATGCCTGTTCCTTTGTATGTGATTGACAAGTTTCATCATGCCAAGTGTTTTTAAGTCATATTTGGGGTTTCAGAAACATCTGTTTATTTCTCCACTCTCTTCTGTAATACATGTTTCTGTGGAGACTTCAGAGGCCCTTCTGACTTTCCCTTTTTTGGTAACTTGTTTTTTTTTTTCCTTGAGTATTTGAAGACTTATTTCATGTCAGTAACTTAAGCAGACAATACGTCAGTATCTATTGACTTGTGTCAATTTTCTGATTTACTGATCAAGCCCTTAAGTGTACTCCTTCATGTCCTTTACCTCAAGGACATTTCTGTCTCATCTTTTGGACAATTCTGAAGCTCCCTTCACTTTCCATTAACTGGATTGCCTTACTCAGCAGAACCAATTTTTCTTGTATTTTTGTATGTACTGTTCCTCTTTGAGTTGGCAGCCACTTCTTAGTATCTTCGGGTGTTTACTGACTTACAGCATTTTCTTGGTCTCAGTTCTGGGAGAAGCGGTCAGCCCTGCACTGATGAAAAACCTGTGCATGGACTTTCTGCACTCCCTTGGTGCAGTCTTTTATCAAGTTCACAGTGTAAGCTTCCACTCCTTTCCTTGTTTAGTCAATAATGATAAATTTTGGTTTCTTTTGTCATCATTTAAAAGCAAAATACCATATTTATGATATTTTGGGAGACAGGTTCTTTGATAGGCTGTCACTCCACTTTGTCCACATGGGAGAATCAGAATCATTTTGAAGCTGTGTAATAGCTCATTATATACATGAGCAAGTTGGAGAACCTGAGGGACAGTAAGGCTGCAGCCAGGAGATCACGGAGCAGTGCCATCCAAGCACTAAAAGAACATCAATGCCAACCAAGACTGCTATATCCGGCAAAATTATCTTTTAAATTAGAGGAAGAAATTAAAACTTTCCATGATACAGAAAGCTTAAAGGAATTTGCAGCCACTAAGCCAGCATTGCAGAGAATACTTAAAGGAAATTTAGAAAGTGAAAGAGAGGCCAGCGCCACCAATGACCCCAGAGAAAAAGTGACAACAGCTAGAGAATAAGCTGAGAAAAAATAAGGCAATGCATGAAATTAGGGATGAACTGATAGGTAAAAGAAAAAATCAAATAGGGCAAAATGTTAATTATTAGTGAAATACGAGTAAACAATGTATGAAAGCGGAGGTCTGCTGCAGAACCTGGGCTCTGCTAGCATCAGGCAGAGCGATGTCAGAATAGACCGGTGGGACTCTCTGCCACCTCCCCTGCCGCCCCTCACAGTTGACGGCCAAAGATGGGCTCTGCTAGCACCAGGTAGAGCCGCTTCGGAATAGACCAGTAGGACTCCCCGCCATCATCCCCGCCACCACTCAGAATGGAGGCCTGCACGGAAGCTGGGCTCTGCTAGCACCTGGCAGAGTGGCGTCGGACTCGACCGGTGGGACTCACAGTCATCTCCGCCACCGCCCCTCGCAGCAGAGGCCCACGCGGAGACTGTGCCTTGCAGCACTGGGTGCAGATGCACTGGACCAGGCCAGAGGCACTCGCTGTCATCTCCACTGCCGCTCTCAGTGGTGGTCAGCGTGGAGGCTGTGTTCTTCCAGTGCTGGGGAGAGCTGTGCCAAGGAGAGTACCTAGGGGAAATCCAGGGACAGACAATCAGAGACAATCGAAGACAACAGAGCCATGAGGACACATGGAAATAAATATCCTTTAAAAAGGGTACCAGAACAGCATACTAGGAATCCTAAAAATACAGAATCTAAAGATGAAAATGGCAAAATGATGGTAATTTCTAGGCCTAGAAACACATCATATTAAAGTAGAAATTTACAAAAGCAGGAAATGGAAGTCATAGAACAAGAGCTGCACCAAGACCTAGCTAAGCTAAAAGTAAGCTTTGAGAAGCAAGTAGAGGAGATCAAAGAAGAAACGAACCAGAAGATAATGAAGGCAATACAAGAAATGAGAGAAGAACACAACAGAGACATAAGAAATATAAATGCAGATATCCAGGAAGTGAAAAAACAAAGGACATAATAAACAACCATATTGAACAATTTCTAAATAGAATATCAGACCTAGAAGACAAAATGATGGAACGGCAGCAGAAAGACCATAACAAATGCAAAGAAAAAAAAGATGAAAGTGAATCATTATGACTGATAGATGATTCAACGAGAAACAACCTCAGAATTATGGGAGTCCAAGAGAAGACTGAGGACAAAACATAAGGCTTAAAAGTCATGTTCAAGGAAAATGTGGAAGAAAATTTCCCAAATCTAAGAAGAGAAATGAACATAGAACTACTGCAGACATATAGAACACCAATATTGATCAGAAGAGAGTCTCATCATGACATATCATAATTAACATAGTAGAAACCCAACACAAAGAGAGAATACTGAAAGCTAAAGAAAAGCAGAAGGTGACATACAAAGATAAGTCTATCAGGATAACTTCAGACTACTCAATCCTGACTCTAAAAGCCAGGAGATCATGGAGCAGTGTCATTCAAACACTAAAAGAACACAAATTCCAATCAAAGCTACTATATCGAGCAAGAATATCTTTTAAACCAGAAGGAGAAATTAAAATTTCCCATGATATAGAAAGCTTAAAGAAATTTGCAGCCACTAAGCCATCACTGCAGAGAATTCTCAAAGGAAACTTGGATAATGAAACAGAGACCAATGACACAAGTGACCCCAGAGAAAAAGAGACAAAAGCTAGAGGAGAATGAGCTGAGAAAAAAGTAAAGCCAGTAAACAACATGGAAAAACTAAAACTATGGCAGGACACACCAAACATACCTCAATAATTACCCTAAACGTGAACAACCTCAACTCATCTATTAAAAGGCATAGACTAGTTGACAGGATCAAAAAAAAAAAAAAACACAGTTTGCTGCCTACAAGAGACACACTTCACCTACAGGAAACTCATAGACTGAAAATAAAAAGATAGAATTCAATATTTCAAGCAACAGGTCTCAGAAAACAAGCAAGGGTAGCTATATTAATCTCAGATTCATCATATTTCAACACAAAACAGGTGAAGAAAGACAAAGATGGCCACTACATACTGGTTAAAGGAACACTAGAACAGAAAGAAATCACAATTATCAATATATATGCCTCCAACTCTAGTGCACCCAATTATGTAAACCAAATATTATTAGACCTGAAAGGACACATAGGCCCGAATACAATTATAGTAGGGGACTTTAATACTCCACTATCACAAATAGATAGATCAACCAGACAAAAAAATCCATAAAGATATACAACTGCTGAACAACACTATAGAAAACTTGGACATGACAGATGTTTACAGAGTCTTCCACCCAACATCAACTGATTTCACTTTCTTCTCAGCAGAACATGGAACATTTCCTAAAATAGACCACATCCTAGGACATAAGTCATGCTTAAACAAGTACAAAAGGTTAGAAATAATTCCCTGTATACCGTCAGACCATAGTGGAATAAAACTGGAACTTAACAGCAGCAGATATAGAAGAAAATGCAGAAATACATGGAGACGTAACAACTTACTACTGACCAAACAATGGGTTATGGAAGAAATCAGAGAAGAACTAAAAAAACTTCATAGAGTTAATGATAATGGGAGTACATCATATCAAAATCTGTGGGACACAATGAAAGCAGTCCTTAGAGGAAAATTCATAGCCATAAGTGCACACATCAAAAGAACAGAACAGTCACAAATAAATTTGCTAATAATATAACGATGCACCTTAAGAACCTAGAGAAATAAGAACAACTTAACCCAAAAGGCAGTAAAAGAGAAGAAATTATAAAGATCATTTCTGAAATAAATGAGATAGAAATTAAAAAGACAATAAAAAAGATTATTGAGTCAAAGAGCTGGTTCTTTGAAAGAATTAACAAAATTGACAAACCTCTTGCCAACCTCATCAAGAAAAGGAAAGAAAAGGCACAGATTAGCACACTTAGAAATGAAAAAGGTGAAATTCCAACAGACCCTGCAGAAATCCAGAATATTAAAAGAAATTACTTTGAACACCTTTATTCTAACAAATTTGAGAACTCAGAAGAAATGGACAACTTCTTAGTTAAATATAAAATACCAAAATTAAACAAAGAAGACATAAATATCTTGAACAACCCCATCATGCACACAGAAATTGAAGCAGTAATAAAAGTGGTACCTACAAATAAAAGTCCAGGCCCAGATGGATTCACAGCAGAATTTTTCAGTACTTTAGGGAAGAACTAACTCCAATTCTCCTCAAACTGCTTCATAAAGTAGAAAGTGAAGGAATGCTACCAAACTCATTTCTTGAGGCTAGGATCACACTAGTCCCAAAACCAGACAAAGACTTAACCAGGAAGGAAAATTATAGACCAATATCCTTAATGAATATAGACGCAAAAATCCTCAATAAAATTGTGGCAAACAGAATCCAACAAGTAATCAGAAAGATCATACGCCATGATCAGGTGGGCTTCATCCCTGAGATGCAAGGCTGGTTCAACATACGTAAATCAATCAATATAATACACCATATCAACAAATGTGAAAACAAAAACCACATGATCATTTCTATTGATGCAGGAAAAGCCTTTGATAAAACCCAGCACCCCTTCATGATAAAAACACTGAGAAATATAGGTATAGAAGGGCCCTACCTAAAACTCATAGAAGCCATATATGCTAAACCTGCTGCAAATATCATAGTAAATGGAGAAAAACCGAAACCATTCTCTCTCAAATCAGGAACAAGACAAGGCTGCCCACTCTCACCACTCTTATTTGGCATAGTCCTTGAAACACTTGCCATGGCAATCAGACAAGAAAATGAAATAAAAGGAATCTGCACTGGAAAGAAGGTGGTCAAACTTTCCGTATTTGCAGATGATATGATTATCTACATGGAAGACCCTAAAAACTTCACTACGAAACTCCTGGAAATAATAAAAAAATTTAGTCAAGTCACAGGCTACAAAATTAACACTAAAAAATACACAATCTGCTATCTCAGTGAAAATAAAGAATAATTATGTACCCATAAAAAGAAGACAAAAAGGAAGTGGGGAGTTCTGTGTTGCTTTTGATGTTCAGAATATGAGACTAGGGAGAAAGGGGAATATAACAGAAGGGTAAGACAATAAACTAAATAAACTATATTGAGAAGGAAATTCAATGCCTACCAAGAACAACGCCCACTGACAGGATCGTGAGGTTTCTTCCCCAGAGGAGGAAGGCCATACTCTGCACTCCCATGATGAGGTGGTGGTGGTGGTGGGGTGGGTCATGCCTTCGGGAAGAAAGAGAACAGAGCACAGGGAAGCACATAGAGACAAGTAGGGAGCTTGGCCCTCCACTCTGGTGGGTTGTGAGTGGGAAACAGAAAAGGGTGAAGAACGAGGGGAGGAGACACTGCAAATGTGGGTAGGGCAGGTAGGAAGGTTTGAAATGCAAAGTACTCAGTGGTAGGTTGCTTTAGGCGTGGTTTGGTCCAGGCTGCCAATTTTCTAAGACTGAACTATCCCATAAAACTTTACTGTGAACCATACGCAATTCTAAACTCTCTGTTTGCTGCATTTTTTAAAAAGTTAAAAGAAACAGGTTGTCCTTTGTTTCCAAACAGGTGGAGAAAGAGTATTTCACTCTTCTCATTTCTAAAACTGAGGCTGGTGAGAGACGAGGTTAGGAATGAGCTTCCTTAGGGGACTGTCCAAGGAAAAGTGGACACTGTCAGGAACCAAGTGGACACCAAGGTAGTAGACAGTGGCCAAGTGCTTCCTTGTGAGTATATTAGATTAGCTGGGTTCAGGTTTCAGGATACAGACACATCCTTAGGTTACACCCACTAATGAGCGGTAATTGTGCTAAACCAGGAAATAGAGGAGAAAGGAAGTCCTCTCAAGCCACATGGCCAGCCTCTGTGAAAAGTACGACATGATTCAGGATAGAACTGTGTCCCCATTACTGCAGTAGCAGCCCTGGGAATGCTGAATGATGACTCTCTGATTGACCCCATGGGCCCCTGCTCAATTTGCCCCCTGGCAGTGAGGTACACGGTTGGTCTGTGTGCCCATCGCTCTTGACTTAACCAACACACTTTCTCCTCCTCTTGTCTATCATAGAACAATCTGATCTGGAGGGACAGGCTTCACCATCCAGCAGAGGGTCTCTTCGAGAATG
>PVKB01003693.1:103672-182668 GCA_004027205.1 Ctenodactylus gundi | reverse complement strand
TCTCCCATACTGACTGCCTAGGCATGTGCTTAGAGGAGAGAAGAAAAGGATTGGCCAGGAGGCAAGCCTCCCTTTCCCCCAAGTCTGTATTTGTGATTGGAAGTCCTCAATTTCCTTTTTAGGCAATCATTAATTTGGCCTTTGAATTCCCAGGGGAAGTCTGTCCTGCTTCCGACTGCTCCATGTATACTTGGAGACAAGGCTCAGGTTACCCTAATCTTTGCCTATAATCCCAGAAATCCAGGATATCTCCCTTAAACTAAAATTATAAGAATCTCTATTTGGAGTTCTTAAATTTTTTTAAAGAGATAACTTGCCTGTGTAAGACCTCTTTGTTTCTTAATATCTTTTGAAAATATAATCTCAGTTTTGAACCTCCAGAATCCATGAAGGTTTAAATTCAGTAACAATGACTCAGCTGTTCTCATATAATATCTATAAGCATTAATCTCATTTTTACTTTACCTAACAGTTATCTGAGATCATTTTGGGAACCAAATATTAGAACACCATAGATAATACTAAGCTAGTTGAGATTTTAGTCTGTCTAAGCTTTATGAGATAAATGTCATCTTAATTAATAATGCAACAATTTTTAAAAACATTTTTCTTTTTACTTTATCAACCAATTTAGATTTACCAAACTATATTTTTGTAAACTTTGAAAATTTTGAAATCTACATGAACTGGTGACTAAGTGAGGCAAAAGAGTATGAAGCCCATAGTAATCAGTGCTGTGAGACTGTGGGGAGGAAGGAACCCTCCTGCACTGCTGGTGGGAATGTAAATTCGTACAGCCACTCTGGAAAGCAGTATGGAAGTCTCTCAAAAGACTAGAAATAAATATCTCCTTCCATCCAGTGACACCCCTCCTGGGAATATTTCCAAAAGAGTTCAAAACAACACATAACAGAGGTACATTTATACCCATGTTCATAGCAGCACAACTAACAATAGCTAAAATATGTAAGTCACCAAAATACCCATCAACAGACCAGTGGATACACAAACTGTGGTATTTATACACACTGGAATACTATGCATCTATAAAGTCCAACAGCGTGGAGGCTTTTGCAGACAAATGGAAGAAACTTGAGAACATCATGCTTAGTGAAGTGAGTCAGAAGCAGAAGGTGAAACATCAAATGGTCTCTCTGATATGAGAGTCCCAGATCACAACTATCTCATGGAACTTAAAAGAAAAAACAAAGTGAAACAGGGGAGTAGGGTAAGGAGGGAGGGAGGGTAGGGTAGGGGGAGGGACAAAAGGAGACTGGGAAAGTCCTTGTCACCTTGACAAGATATGTAGGTGCCCAAAAGGCTCAACTTCGTTGTAAACCTTAAATTTTGCGCTAATACATATCAATAAAATGGGGGGGGGGAGGAGAATACTAAGCCCAAGTTTAAAACTTCATCCTGGTGAAGGGGAGAAGGGGGCAAGAAGCACAGAGACCACCGCCCTGCCCCCCTCCCCCCCACTTCACTAAGAAAGGCACAGAATCCTATTAGGAGAGAGACGGAGATCCACTCCCTACTGCTTGGGAATATAGAGATGCCCTGGGCACATATCTCTCTGTGAGCCCAGTACCCCTGCTCTATACTTCTCATCCATGCCACCCCACCGCTGCGCCGCCCCAAAGGTGAGAGGGTGCCAGGACTAGCAGCTTTAACCACAGTGGAAAAACCTCTCTAAAGCAAACCAAGTAGCAACTGTCAATCTGGAAAGGACTAACTAGTTGTCCTGTAACAAGGAACCCCACCACAGTGACACAGACAGCATATTACACAGCCACAGAACAACACTCTTCACTATCACAAAAGAGAGACTGCTCAAAGAGCAACCACAGCAAGCCAAAGGAACACGAAACAGCAAGATGAGAATACATGGGGGCAAGATGCCGCAGAAAGGCCCCAACTCACCAAGGGAGACCCAGACAGAACCAAAGTAAGATCCCAAACTCCTAAACTTCAAAAAAAAAATGTCTAACCTTCTGGAATAATACAAGACAGACTCAGACAACAAACTACACAAAATACTTAAAGAATTCAAAAAGATTTAACCAAAGAACTTAAGGAAGAAACAAATGCAAAACTAGTAGAATTACAGAAGTCCATACAGGAAATAAATGATAAATTCACTAAAGAATTCAAAAGCTATGAAAAGATAAAGCGAGAGTATCAAGAGAGGAAGACCTCTATGGAAAGTTTAGGAAACAGAATGACCCAAAATGAGGAGAGAACTTCTGATTTAGAAGAGAAGAATGAAATAATGGATTAACGACCATCAAATAATTCAATGTCAGTAAGGAAATAGAATAGAACAGATTATAGAAGACTCAGACTAATCTCAGATTACCAGAAATACAAGAAAAAATGGAAACCCATAGTAAAGGACTAAGAAATCTATTTGCTGAAATCATAAAACTTCTCATACATAGAAACTGAAATAGACATGCAAATGATGGCGGTATACCATACACCTACTAGATTTGACAAAAACAGAAGCTCCCCTAGACATAATAAAACTCACAGATACACAAAGCAAAGAAAGAATCCTAAAAGCTGTAAGAGAAAAAAGCAGGTTACATATCAAGGCAAATCTATCAAGTTAACAGCAGACTTCTCAAAACAAATTCTAAAAGCCAGAAACATCTGGAGTGAAGTTCTCAAAGCCCAAAAAGATAATAACTGTCAATCAAGACTCCTCTATCTAGCAAAACTATCATTTAAAATTGACAATGAAATAAAAACACTCCATGCCAAAGAAACCTTAAAGAAATTTATGACAACCAAACCAGCACTACAAAAAAAAATTCTTAATGAAGTGAATCAGAAGCATAAGGTGAAACATCGAATGGTCTCTCTGATATGAGGGTCCCAGAGCACAACTCCTACGGAACTTAAGACGAAACACAAAGTGAAAGAGGGGGGTCGGGTAGGGGAGGAGGGAGGGAGGGGAGAGGGAGGGACAAAAGGAGAGTGGGAAAGCCCTTGTCACCTTGACAAGATACGTATGTGCATAAAAGGCTCAACTCCATTGTAAACCTTAAATTTTGCATGTATTCTTAAGGGTCTCCTGGATAGAGAAACAGGGAGAAACTACAATGAAGACTACAATGGCAGGCTTAACTTCAATAGAGAGAACATCTAAAAAACAAATATGTAAACAAAAACGTTCAGTACTCATAGGATAGCAAAATGGCAGGACCTGAAATGCACATATCAATTTTATTCCTAAATGCCAATTGCCTTAATTCACCAATCATTGGTTAACTGGATTAAAAAACACAATCCAAAAGTGTATTTCTTGAAAGAGACTCATTTCAAATATAGAGATAAGTGAAGACTCTAGGTGAAAGGCTGGAGTTCTATTTTTCGTTTATCTGGGAGACAAAAAAAAAAAAAGCTGGAGTTTCAATTCTCTTTGCTGACAAAGTCGACTGTAAACCAAAGCTCATGAAAAAGGACAAAGAAGGTCACTTCATTCTCATAAAGGGAAGAATCGACTAAGAAGAATTGACAATTATAAACATTTATGTCCCAAATATTGGCACACCCAACTACAAAAAACAAATGCTACCAGGCTTTAAAAAACAGACTCCTACTCTATAATAGTGCAGGACTTTAGTACGCCACTCTCCCAGGAAGACAGATCAACTAGACAAAAAAATCAACAAAGATATAGCAGATCTGAATTATACCATGGTAGGAATAGATCTAACAGAAATATACAGTTTTTAATTCAACAACCAAAAAATGCACATTCTTTTCAGCTGCCCATGGAACATGCTGCAAAATAGATAACAACATAAACCTAAACAGATACAAGAAATTTATATAATCCCCTGTACTCTGTCAGATCACAGTGAGATAAAACTAGAAATCAACTAACACAAACAAAAGATACCACCCAAACAACTGGAAACTGAACAGTACGATTCTAAATAAACATTGGGTTACAGAAGAAATCAAGGAAGAAATAAAAAATAAAAAGTTCATTGAAACAAACACCAGTGGTAATGAAACACAACATAACTTCTGGGGCTCAATGAAGGCAGTGTTGAGAGAGAAATTCGTTTCCGTAACTGCACATATAAAAAGATCTGAGCAAGCCCAAAGAGGTAATCTAACTTGCATCTCAGAGCCCTAGAAGAATAAGAACAGGCCAACGAAAGAGCTAACTGAAGGAATGAAATTATTAAAATAAGAGCAGTAATTAGTGAAATAGAAACTAAGTAAACAATACAAAAAAAATGAAACAAAAAGCTATTTTTGAAAGACAAGATTGATAAAACCCTTGCTAAACTCACAAAAAAAGGAAAGAGAATACCTACATCAATACAATTAGGAATGAAAAGGGGGAAAATAGAACAGATAACAAGGAAATCCAGAGGAGTATAAGAGGTTATTTTAAAAGTCTCTACTTCAATAAATTCAAAACTCTAAAAGAAATAGATGAATCTGTTGAGCCTAACAGTTTGTAATATAGAAAATATGCTTCTTTTTGGCAGTAGACAAGATTAATATGTGTGACAAATAACACAGATAGGATGCATATTAATGGCTCTAGCCTGTTTTTTAAAATTAATCATTTAATGAGTGCAACTATGCTTTTGAAAACTAATTTGGTACATTGAAACAATTTAGAGATACAAAACACAAACACATATAAACATATCATTTATACTTAAAGACAGATTTGTGATTTGTTTACTCTTAAAGGGTTTAAAGTATTAATCCTTGATTTTTATTATTTAAAGATTAGTCCTTGATTTTTTGAAATTTGTATGCTTAAGGTTTTAACAAGTTGTGTCAATTTTCAACAAAAGCCAAAGATTACCTTACTCTGGAACTTTTTTCCTTGTCTTCATTTAGCACAAGTCTTAACGATTTCTGTTGAAGGACAGGTAGAAAGATGCCATTGTTTTCATATCTTTTAATCTTTTTGTGTTTGATAATTATTTTATTGGCATTTGAATAGGCCCCAGGGCTGGATAAGGACCCTCAGAATTACACCTTGATATTTACTTACAAAATTCCATATAACATTTCTGTTAAGCTGTGACAGTCCCAAAGCAGGTGCCTTCAGGAGAGGATTTAAATTTATCATGGGCTTTTACTGTTTTTGTTTTTAGGAAGAGGAGATTTGAACTTTTATTTTGTTTTAGAAACTCAAATAGGAATAAGCAGGCTATACCTTGGGGTACATCTTTGATAGTAACCGAATAAGCCTAGAACATATAGGGCTTGCTGAGTAGTAGCAGAACTCTTAAATAAATAAGTCAGCAGCAAACAGAGAACAAGGTGAATTAACCCCATAATTGTACTATAAGAATTGCCCTGTAACTGTATCCGGAAAGAAGAAAAGCTTTACACAAAGCAAACAAGTGTATTAGCTTAGCCGTAGTACTTTAAAGAAACCTTGCCAATTTATGAAAATGCTGTTTCTTAAATATTGAGGGTTGGGAAATTAGAGCAATCCTAAATGTCGATAGTTTAATTAGGCTTAGCAGCAGGCTTTTAAGTAACCTCAGGCAACAAATTATTTTAATATCAACAAAGAGAAAAAGAAACAAAAATGCCAAAGTTTGGCCAAAGCTTAACCTTAAATGATCAAACCACACCAGCATCCCACAGTTCATAGAAATGTTCCAAATTTGAGCCACAGAACTTTTAATGAAAATTTTACCAATTGGCAGTCCCTGAAAAAAATTAAAGCCGTCTAAATATGCTCTTGATAAAAAGGTAAATGTTGGCCTCCTCAAATTATAATGGAAAGAAATTGTTATGTGGTATGTTTAGTTCAAGAGGTTATGGAACTGGTGTGGGGAGAGTAGGGAGGGATTGGAATTGGTCTATCCCAGGTGGAGAACTAAGGAAAAGTAACAATTATCCCCCTGGAGAGGCTTATTCCTATTGTTGAGCCCATAGACAGCTGGGAAAAATATGTACAGCTGTAGGAGAGGGAGCCACCCTAAGAAGAACATCCTTAGTCTGTGAATCAACAAGACCTGGTCCATTTAATCCAAGTGAAGGGAGGAGGGCTGAGATTTGTCCTGCTGCACTGTGTAGTGACATACTCCAGACCACAGGAGCACAGCAAGGAAGGCCTCACAGAGGAAGGGTAGTGGGAAAAGGGGTATCTTAGCCATGGGATTTACTTAACCTTGCAGGTGAATTCATTTTTCTATGAGTGAATTTTTCGGTCTCTCAACTAACTGTATGGGGCACCAATTAATGTTGTGTCCTTGGATTGGTTTATAAGCTGTAGATTTGCCAGTTCTTGTTCTCAACTGACCTGGAAATATGAGTTGGAGATGAGTTTAAACCAGGGAATTACCATACATTGTATACAATAAGTTTAGATTTATTATACGAAATAGAAAAACAAAAGCTGCTCAATGCAAAGGTCCCTGGCTAGGAAAATCTGCCTGCCTAACTAGAGAGCCTCCTTTTATGAATTTTTAGAACTCTCTTATCTCCAAGTGGGCCTCAGGATTGCTGCTGCCATCCCAGATCAATGACTTATGCAGCATTTAGGGTACCAGCTGGTTAAGTGGCAGTAAGAGATAATTCAAGCCCTCTGCCCCCTTTTGTCTTTTTGTGTAGGCAAAGTCCACATGTTTTGCTCACCAAATGTTTAATTAGGAATTAGGAAGAGTAAAGGAGTTCTGGTCTGTTGTGTTTCAGTCTTTGGCTAATGTCAGTTTTACCAGGCCCATCTCTCTATATGATCCTACCTACCCTTTTGACTTCCCTTACACTTGTTTCTGGCAAAAAGTATGTTGCCATTTCATCCTTGTATTGATACTTTGCCTGAAATAAAAGGAACGGTGTGGTACTACTGAATTTAGTGGAAGAAATTTTGGGTCAGCCCATTGTTCAGACTGCCACATGGGTTTTTTGAGCCAGCTCTATACTGGAACGCAAGAGGTTAAAAAAAAAAAAGATGCAAAAAGTTTACAGTTTTGCCAGAATGAAAAAAAATCTGCAAAGTTGGAGCAAAAACGTGCATCATTGTTGAAGAGATAAGCATCAAAATGAAGTATTGTGTAATAGGACTATACAGAAAAGATGATTGAGAGCATCACAGGAATCATCAGTAAGATTCCACCCTTTGCAAGATCAAAGATGCAAAGTGAAGAGACTCAGCATACCTCCTGGCACCTTTTAGGGCCAAAGAGGGGAGTGTTTGTCAGAGTTGAGCCTCCCAAGGTTCACCCATCCAGGCACTTGGAGGAAGCTACAGCCATGGTCCTGGTAGGCCAGACTACTGCTTCAGCCAGGGTCAGACCTTGGCATCATACGTGTGGTACTGATTTCACAGGCATGCAGAATTCAAGTGTTGTGGAACGTGGAAAATTTTCACCCAGATTTGAGAAGAAGGTCTGGAGGCCCATGAAAGGGCAGCACATGGAGTTGTGAAAAGGCAGTCAAAGGTGCAGTGAGCCCTCTGGAAATTTGGAGGCACCAGGAGTATGGATCGTCTTCAGAGGAAGGCCACAGGTTTGAGCAGAACATGCCCCAAAGTGAAGCTGTTGATATTGCAGCTAGAGAAAATGCCACAGGGGTGGGGCCTTTGAATGCCTTTGGAGTTTCTATCTCACCATAGCTTTTCCCAGGTGCTGGACACAGAACTATAGGATTGAATGTTTGGCCTGCTTAGGTTATGCATGTCAGGTATTATGTCCCAGCAACAAGAAAATGACTATAGCATTAGTAATAATGTAAGGCAAATTTATGTGTCTTCTAAACCCTGTAGCAATTGCTTGGTCCAGTTGCTTTCTGTCCTCCTAGTTCTCCCATTTGGAATGGGAGTGTTTATCCAGTGTCATTGTGTATTGGAAGTGTTCAGCTTTTCTTTGCTTTTCATTGGAACTCACAGACCAGAGTTTACCTTGAGCCTCAGAGAAGACTTTGGACTTGAACTTTTAAGTACTTTTGGGACTGTTAAGACTTTCTAAACTCTTAGAGACGAACTAAATACATTTAGCATAGAATGGCGAGTGTCTGTTTGGGGTCTGGGCTGGTATGTTATGGTTTAGATCTGGGATTTCCCAACCTAATGCATTTTGGTTATTGTGAATTATAAATGGTTTTCACATTCTGTTCGGAGGTGGGCCTGGTCAGAAGGGTCCGATCACTGGGGTTTGATCTGACAGGGGTGGATCACTGAGGCTTGACCTGGAAGTAGTGAATCACTAGGGCTTGGCCTAGAAGGATATATAGTAGCCCTGACTTCCTCACTCTCTCAGCTTTGTGTTTCAATGCCACGAACAGCTTTGCTCAAGCTAGGCCTCCACCAAGCCCTTTCACCATTTCTGGCTGCCCCTGAATGGACTGAAGCCTTCTAAATCTGTGAGCTAAAATAAAGCTTTCCTTCTTCATCTGATTCCCAATCCGTTGTAATTTATATAACACCTCAGTACAGAAAACAAATTTTAAAAAAGAGGTCTGTTTAATATGAAAAAAAAGCTGAAAAGGGCTATCATGCATGTTTATAAATATATGAGGTCTTTTATTCTGTTAGCATTATATTGTTCACCAAGTCCTTAATCACAAAGACTTGAAAGCTCTTTGAAACTTAAAAATGCTAAAGTTTGGACTGGGCTGGGGCTGGGGCTCCAGTGGAAGAGTGCTTGCCTAGATCAGTGAAGGAGTGGTTGCCTAGCATGGACCAGGCCCTGTGTTCAATCCCCAGGACTGAAAAGAATTATTTTAAGACAACTGCACACTGCTTTGTATAGTAGCTAGAAAACTTGTAAGACTATTGTTCCCTAAGAATCAGTGCAGACTGAAAATATAACCAGTTTCATAGAGGTTTTACATAAACTGATGAGTGATAATGTATCTATTCAATAACTAGGAGAAATTAGGATGCTTGAGATACAACCCTAACTTTTGATGCTGATATTAATGAGGAAAACCATGCTCTTTCAAAACCATAATGCTATATGTTGGCACCAGAATTTGATGTCACTGTCAGTGAGAATCCTAGGGGCTGCTGGCTAAACCTTAAGAAATAACTTGGGGAAATCTTGAATGCTGGCAGTAGTTTACCCATGGAAACAACCTCTGAGGTATTTTTCCAGTAATTGGGGTTGAACCCAGGTCCTTTGCCCTGAGTTATTCTCCCGACCCATCTCCACCTTTCATTTGGTTGGTTTGTTTGTGCTGGGGATGGAACCCAGGGCCTTCATAGTGAGCTACATCCCAAGCCCATATTTTATGTTTCATTCAGAGACAGAGTCTCACTAAGTTATCAGGCTGGCTATCTTCCTCCCTCAGCCTCCCAGGTTGCTGGGATTACAGGTGTGTGCCACCATGCTCAGATCCCACCTCCCTTTTAAAAAGAACGGAATCTTGCTAAATTGCCCAGTCTGAGCTCAAGTTTGCCATCTTCTTGCCTCAACCTCCCAGAATGCTGGACAGGCATGCGCTACAATATGCAACTTTGTGAACTTTTATATTCTCATGAAGTGTCTTTAGATCCTTAGGCACAACCTGTGGACCTCTTAATTCATTTTTTTCTATTCCTTCAAGTAGCTGAAAGGCAAGGCCTACCTGTCTGTTGGTGCCTAGAAGGCAGTGAAAGTAAAGTAGTGAACTCAAACATTAGACTCAAAGTGAGACATGGTGCGCATCTGTAATCCTAGCACTCTGAGAGGTTGAAGCGGGATCACCAGTGCAAAGGCCCTGAGTTTATTCCCAGGTACTGAAAAAAAAAAAAAAGAATCAATACCTCATTATAAAATGTTCTGCTCAGAGGGAGATATGACTATCTGAGGAACTTCCCTATAATCATAGTCTAGAGACTTCTATCCTGAGCCAGTGTGAGGTTTTGAGGAAGACCCTTCCGGTAGCTAAAGCTGCAGCTGCTGTTGCTATTTGAATTACAATGCGTAACTGCAAGATACTTCTCTCCCTCACTTATCCCCTTACTAGCCCACATGCTTTTACTCATCACTTGGTCTTTTTACATAAACAATTTCTAATAATAGCTTTCAAAAATACGTTAGATAACTGCCACAGTAACAGCCTTAGCATTTTTGTGTATAAAAATATGTGATAAAGCTGCTTTACTTCTGTTCCCACTTTGGTGGCTGTCTCGCTGCATTTAGAGGAACCTTTCTGCCACAATCATTCTTGTTCGCACAGAAATTTGAATGTACACACACACACACACACACACACACACACACTCATTTCCCACTAGTCTCTGATCAGAGTTGTTGCAAATAACGACTTTATGACATTTCCACCATGGAATTTCAGATTCCATAATTTTTTAGCAAGTTGCCTAAGAATCACTATGTTAGGAAAAGAACTCAAGTAATGGTTCTAATTTTGGAAGCTCTTCTCACATTGGGCTATTTACATTACAACGCAGTGATTAAATGCAGAAAAACTGCATGCTTATATATTTTTGAACATTGGTCAAATTCTTTATGGGTGATTTCTGCTTCTCTTGCAATCCTTTGTTCCTTGTGAAAGAAAAGGGAAAACCACATAAGGCTTTTGGCTTTCTTGTACTATTACCTCCAATGGATTCTAATGTCCCATTATTAATAGCTGCTAAATAAGTGAAGGCCTTTCTGTACCTGTTCACTTAAAAAAACAGAGAGAGATGTTTTCCCATTATGTCCCAGTGAATAGTGATAATTCAGCTGCTTGATTTTGCTGGTGGTCTGAAATCACAGTATCACTATAGTTTTTTCCCATTTTATTGATATGTATAAGCACAAAATTTAAGGTTTACAATGAAGTTGAGCATTTTGTGCACATATGTATCTTGTCAAGGTGTCAAGGACTTTCCCACTCTCCTTTTGTCCCTCTCCCTAACCGTCGCTCCCTCCCTCCTCCCACCCCCGTTCACTTTGTTTTCACTATAGTTTATAAGGATGAATATTCTAAATACTGTGTGTGTGTGTGTGTGTGTGTGTGTTTGTTAGGTGAGCCCAGTGATACAGACTTGTAATTGAAACATTCTGGGAAACTGAGGCAGAAGAAGAACAAGTTTCAGCCCAGCCTGGGCAACTTAATGACTTAGAGAAACCCTATCTTAAAATACAAAATAAAAACTGGCCTGGGGATACAGCTCAGACTGAAAACTCTGGGCTTGGTGCCCAGTACCACAAAAACAAGCAAATAAACAAATCTGTTATAAGTTTTTGAAGGCAGAAAAGAATGATCTTGCCCACATTTGGAATCATAACTTAGGAATATTACATGTAGGGTGAGACATAAAATTGAGAATCATGAGGCTTCCCCATAGTTCAGGAATGTTCACTTTAGGGTTTGGCACAGATGAAGCAACTACCTGTCAGCAGGTGAGTAAGATGGGCTGGAGGAATAGTGGGTGGTTAGAGTGCGTGCCTAGCAAGCACACAGCCCTGAGTCTGATTCTCGAACAGCAATATATGCTGGCACTATTGCGGGGGAAAAGGGACCCTTTTCTATTGCTCATAGGACTGTAAAGTAGTACAACCACCATGGAAAGTGGTAAATCAGAATAGAGAGTCCTCAAAAAGCTGAAAATAAATAAATATTCTATTTGATCTAGTGGTACCTCCCTTGGCTATTTTTCCAAAGAGTCAAAAGGAATATATAACAGATACAGTACATTCATGTTTATGGCAACACAACTAACAACAGCTAAATTATGGAAGATGCTGTAATATCCATCAATAGGCCTTTGGATACAAAAATGTGGTATTTGTATTCAATGAAATACTGCTCTTGAATAAAGACAGATACGTGGCATTTGTAGGTAAATGGATACAACTTGATCCCCATCATGATTAGTAAAGTTTGTCAGATTCAGAAGGTTAAATATCACATGCTTTTTTATTACTAGAAACCTAGAATGCAAGCAATTTATACAATAAAATGGGTGAGATATTGGGAGTCAGGGAGAAAATGAAAGGGATGGGAGGATCAAAAAGGGGGAGGGGAAGGGAATGTAATGATGTCACAATATATATACACAGAATTCTCAAGCCTAACGTATCCAGTGTATATCATATATATATATATATATATATATATATATATATATATATATACACATATATATACACACACACACACACACATATATATATATATATATATATATATACCAGTAGAAGTGTGTGTGTTGGGGGGGAGAATTTGCAGGGTTTATTTGTAAGAGGCAGTTAGTAGGCAGAATTTTAAAAGTACACACTTAAAGAGATAGTGTGGGCCCACAAGAGGGAGGATGGCACTATGTTTTCTGGAGAGATGAATATTTATATCTTACTGAGGGGTAGTGTGAACCTACGGAATTTGTTAATCTGTAAGAAATTCTTTTTTGTTTTGTTTTATGATGAGTGATGCAAGATGTTATGCCTAAAAACATTCTTTGAACTCTCTCTACTGTGTCTTCATCTTACAAACGTATTTCTGCCCTTTACTTATGAAATAAGCTTATTTATGTATTAAAGATATTATAGAATATTTAAGAGATTTGGGGAGGTGCTGCCCTAGGGGATAAAAGCATAAAGGAGCCTAGGATGTGCAAATATAGATAACCTTGGATAACTTTGATTGTGTCCTAAAGTTACAATCCTCTTAAAAAGTAAACCAAAAAAGTAAAATTTCTAAACCACAATTTTCTTTTTCTTTCTTATTTGGTATTAGAGATTGAGCCCAGGGCCTTCATCCTCAGATGCATCCTTAGCCCATTTTTATTTTTGATTTTGAGACAGTCTCACTAAATTGCCTAGGTTGGGCTCAAACTGGCAATCCTCTTGCCTTAGGCTTCTATATTGCTGAGGTTATATTATATTGTACCAACAAGCCTGATTTAAGCTATGATTTTCCTTGTCTCCTTTCTGCCTGTCTTTATTCTATTGTACTTCAGTTTGAGAATAGACATTCTAATAGTATCTCTGGGGCTGGAGGCATATTTCCATAGTTACACTGCCTTCCTAGTGTGTACAAGGCCTTTGGTACAATTCCCCAGCACCACATAAAAATGAGCCAAGTATGATGGCACATGCCTGTATTCCCAGCATGTGGGAGACTGAGGCAGGAGAATTACTATGAATTTGAGGCCAGGGTGGGCTACATATCAAATTCAAGATGAGCCTAGACTTCAGAATGAGACCCTTTCTCAAAAAGAAAGAAAGAGAAAAGAAAAACTGCATGATTTCGATGCAAACTAAAATTTAAGGACTATTGATCTAAGAAAAATAACTCTCTATTTAGAATGAAGAAACCTGGATTTTGGTTTCATTATTTCCATAACTTTGTTGTGTATTCCTAATCAAATGACTTGCTCTCTCTGGACTTTGTTACTCCTTTGTAAAATGAGGGAGTTGAACTTAATGATCTCTGTAATCTTACATACTACCATAAAGTACATTTCTTCTGTTGCTCACAGTATCATAGGGCAACTTGTAAAACATAATAACTTTCAGATAGCCTCTGGTTCATAATTTGGCATCAACAACTTATTTCTGTCACTGCATTAGAAAATGGTAGCAATTAATATTTGCTAATATTGTTAATACTAGAGGATATTTAGTAATAATACTAGAGGACACCTGGTAATAGGAAAATGAGATAGAATTTTTTTTCGTTGAGATCTGTCTTTTTAAACTCTTAAAATGGTTAAAAAGTTAACCTAAACAGTATTTTCTTTTGTAAATTTCAGTTGTCTACCTCATACTCTATCATGCCATCTTCGTGTTTTTTGCCTGGACCTACTGGAAATCTATCTTTACACTTCCACAACAGCCAAACCAGAAGGTAAGAACATTGGTTAATTCATAAAGACTAAGAACAGAGGAAAGTACAGATACCAACAGGATGAAACAGATAAGAGGAACAAATAAAAATAACCCTTCCATTACAAAAGGAAGTCAGAATAATATTGGGATTTTTTGGAGACAGGGTCTCACTATGTTGCCTCCACTGGCCTCTACGTCCTCAGACCAAGTGATTCTCCTGCCTCAGGCTGTAGTAGCTCATAGTACAGGTGCAAGCCCTTTATCCAGGTCAAAGTAATCTTAAATGAGGACTCTTAGTGATTAAAGTGAGTTAAGGGATAAGGGTTGAATAGGCTTTTGAAGGGATTCATGAAATTACTAGCACTAGGCATCTGTTATAGTGGTCCTGGGGATAGAGCCCAGAGCCTTCACACTGACCTACATACACAATCCATTTTTTTGAGACGGGGTTTTTCTAAGTCACTAAATTACCCAGGTTAGGCTCTGCTGCAGCATCCTAAAGCAACTGCCTTTTGAGCCAGTCACAGGCTTTCAAGGACTTCTCACCCATGTTCCTTTTGGTAGTCCCTGAGCTACACTTCTGTAGGTAACCTACCCATACTCATGTAAGTAACCCCAATAAACTCACGGTTCACTAAATTGAACGTTTAGTGCAACTGTTACTGGGTTAAATAGGCATTGATGTTCATGTTTCCTCAGGAAAAGTAACACTTGGCCACAGGCCTGCTCCACAGAGCCTAGATTAGCACTGGATATCTTTGAGACAAGGAAATCATTACATGTGTTAGTGATTTAATTTTTAAAAACTCACTTGGATTCTGTGACCTCATCTGGTTTAATTTTATGAAATTCTACTTATGTCCAGCAAGACTCTGGAAGAAAATTATGAAAAAAATATAATAGTTAAGTCAATTTTTGAGCTATATTCTCTTGAATCCATGTGTTTCTTACAATATTTGGATGGGTTCATTAAAATTTTGTCACATATGAGGCATTTATTATATGTAAATAATAATATATTTATATATAATGTTACACATAATAATTCTAAACACCATGTTAAGTTCCAATGTATAAAAGACTTTACCAACTTCCAAACACTAGGAAATATACTGTTCTAAATTGTCTCATTCATGGAATAAAAATGATAAAAAATTAAATGAAGAGAAAGTAATCTAAGGATATAATATATATGAACACAAAACAGAGAGGGGCTGGGGCTCAGTGATTAGAGCTCTCACCTAGGAAGAGCAAAGCCTAGGTTCAGTCCCCTAGCACAACATAATAGCTGGACATGGTGGCATGGTGGCACATTCCTATAATCCCAGAATTTAGGAGGCTGAGGAAGGAAGATCACCATGAGTTCTAGGCCAGCCTGAGGTACATAGTGAGTTCAAGACCAGACTGGACTACAGAGCAAGACCCTGTCGAGAGAGAGAGAGGCAGAGAGAGAGAGAGAGAGAGAGAGAGAGAGAGAGAGAGAGAGAATAAAGAATAAAGTGGCAAAAGTCCTTCCTAATAAACAATTATTTGAAAACATAAATAGATTAAGCTGTCCATTTAAAAGGCTGAGAATGGCGGAATGGATTAAAAAACATGATCTATATTTAAACTGTCTACAAAAGATAAAGATAAATTTTAGAACTAAAGACAACATAAATAGGTCAAAAGTGAAAGGGTAGAAAAAGATATAAGCAAATAGTAATCCAGACAGAGCAAGAGTGACTACATTAACATCAATGTGTGTTTGTGTGTGTATATACATACACATTGTGTGTATGTGTGTGTATGTGAGTGATACTGAAGATCAAATCCAGGGACTTTGCATTGAGCTGTATCCCCTGTTTTTATTTT
This sequence comes from Ctenodactylus gundi, assembly GCA_004027205.1. Taxonomy (NCBI): domain Eukaryota; kingdom Metazoa; phylum Chordata; class Mammalia; order Rodentia; family Ctenodactylidae; genus Ctenodactylus; species Ctenodactylus gundi. The sequence goes on along the minus strand of PVKB01003693.1, from coordinate 167,057 downwards.
TGGTTTTGGAGACAGGGTCTTGCTAAGTCACTAAGTTGTCTTGGTTAAGCTTAAACTTGCAATCCTCTTGCCTCAACCTGAAAAAGTGCTGGGATTATAAGCCTGTATCACTGGGACCAGCTAAAGTATTTTAATTTTAAGTCAGAAACTTACAAGAGAAAAAGAAAGACATATAATGATAAGATGGATGGTTCATCAATAATAAGTGAAAGTTTATAAATATGAGCACTCCAAAACATAAGAATCAAAAATTTATAGAAATCATTGAAAAATAAATAGTTCTACAATAATATGAGATTTCAATACCACATTTTTAGAGGTAGAGAAGAACTAGACTGAAAGTCAATAAGGAAATGAAGGATTTGAACCATATAAACCTGCTACATATAACACATATAAATCCAATATTCTGCCCCAAAAGAATAAGATATACATTTTTTTCTCTGTGCACAGACAACATCCTACCATAAGACCATATATTGGGCCACAAAAAATGTCTCAATAAATTCAAAAGGTGAAATCAAAGTATCATTCCTGAATAGAATTTACTAGAAATCAGTAAGACAAGAATAGTTACACATTCATATATATGTCAAAATTCAACAGACTCCTAATCTGTGAATCAAATTAACCACACGAAAATTGGAAATACTTTGAGGTGAATTAAAAATGAAAAATAACATACCAACCTTGTGGGATGCTGCAATAAAGCAGTGCTCAGAGGGAAATATAGTTCTAAACACTTAGGAAATGTGATTGAAATGTAAGTGAATGTTTAAATTTTAAAATGTGCTACAGTAAGACACATTACGATTTATACCCCCTGAAATACTCCTCCTAAAACATTACAATATGTTTTCATCCACCTTATTTATCAGATGTGTCACCATGCAAATTCTGACACTTCCCGAAAGTCAAAATGACCATGAAAGATAAATGTTTTCAATTGATTCAGTACACTGAGCCAGCCACAACAGTACAACTAAAGACACTCATGAGAGAGAATATCTTAATTAAAAATATAAACATTGGCCATATTTTTAACACACCTTGTACATTAAAAAGTGATAAATAGCTCAAATACTCTAACTTTATGTCTTAAAGAACCAGTAGATAGACCAATGGATACAAAATTTGTGGTATTTGTACACAATAGGCTACTACTCTTCCATAAAAACAGATAAATTTGAGGCTGTTTTATATAAATGGGTTAAACGTAAGACTATTATGCTTAGAGATGTGAGACAAATTCAGAAAGTTAAGTATCACATGATTTCTCTCATATAAGAAACCCAGAATACAGGGGTTTTATAGAACCAAATGGGTGTGATAGGCAGAATCAGGGGGATGAGGGAGGAGCAGGCGGGCCAAAAGGGAGAGGGGAAGGGATTATAATATTGACGTGATGTGTATATGTGCACAAAATATTCCAGCTCAATGTAACCATTGTACAGCGCGCGCGTGCACACACACACACACACACACACACACACACACACACACACACATATATATATATATATATATATATATATATATATATATATATATATATATAAATGGGGGAAAAAGAACTAGCAAAGAGTGGTCTAAAACCCCAACCAACAGAAGCAGGTAATTACAGAGAAATAAGCAGAGTAGGGGGATAGGAAACAATAGAATCAATAAAATGTAAGTGAGACTTTGAAAGATCAACAAAATTTACAAACCAATTAAACTGAAAACGGAGGGAAGAATGGGAGCAGAAGGAGAAGAAAGAGAAAGTGAGACTAGAGGAGGAGGAGGAATAAGAAAAACAGCCACAAATTACTAATACAGCACAAAGTGAAGAGAATAGAAGGAATGAAAGAAGAGAGGAGGGAATGAAGGAAGGAGGGAAAGAATGTAGGGCTGTTACCAAGAGTGAAAGAGAGGATGAAAGGAAAAGGAAGGAAGGAAGGAGAAAGGGGAAAAAGTAGTAAATGTTCATGAGAATGTGGAGAAATTAGACACCTTGTGCATTTTTAAAGAATTAAAAATGGAACTACCATGTGATCTAGCAATAACATCTCTGGGTATATAATCCCCAAATTCAAAACAGGCTCTCAAATAGATATTTGTACATTCATGTCTATAGCACAAAAAAAATAGGCATTACCAAAAGTTAGAAGGCATCGGAAATGGGGAGTTGCTTTATGATACAGAATAATTTCAGCTTTAGAAGATGAGAATAGTTCTGGAGATGGTTGGTGATAATAGTGGCACAACAGTGTGAATATACTTAATGCCACAGAACCATTTACCTAAAAAGATTGAAATAATTAAATTTTTAATTTTTGTTTATATTTTACCATAACATGAAAAGGCTTGAAGACCTAAATACAAGATGTAAACTTACAAAACTATTAGAAGAACAGTAAGGGGAAAATCCTCATGATGTTGGATTTGGCAGTAGATTCTTAGATCAGCACAAGCAACGAAAGAAAAGTTACATAAATTTGATATTACCAAAATTTTGAACTTTTGTACATCAAACAATAGTATCAGGAAAGGGAAAATACCGCACAAATAAGGGGAGAAAATATTTGCAATTCATACATCTAATGTGTCAAGTATTAAAAATATATAAAAACTTATATCTCAACAACAACAAAAAAATCCAGACTGAAAATGGAGCAAGAACTTGAATAGATATTTCCCCAAAATGTCCGATAATCACATAAAAAGTTGCTCAATTCAGCAATCATTTAGAAAGATACCATTTCATAACCCTATAAAGGCCAAAATTAAAGGAATGAATGCAAAATAACAGGTGTTGATACAGAGATGGATAAATGAGAATCCCCCTAAATTAGTGCCAGGCATGTAAAAAGTTGGTATGGAAAACAGCTGTGCAATTTTTCATAAAGTTAAATCCAGAATTTCTATGTGATGCAGAAATTTCATACTTAGGTATATACCTAAAATAATTGAAAATGACTGTTCAAGCAAATGCACACATCTATTCATAGAAGTACTACTGACCTAACCAAAGGATGGAGACAGTCGAAATGTTATTCAAGGGAAAAATGAAGAAAGTATGGGATGTCCATACACAAAAATATTATTTAGCCATTAAAAAAGAATGTAGTACTGACATATGCTACAGCAAAAATAAACCTTGAAAACATCATGATAATTGAAAGAAATGAGACACTAGGAGCTACATAGTTTTGAATAGATTTCCATGAAATATCTAGACAGGCATATTCATACAGTCTGGACTAGGAGGTAATGGGAAATTACTAATCAATGAGTAAGGACCTTCCTTTTGGGGTGATGAAAATGTTCTGGAACTAGATTGTGGTCAAGATTGCAGAACATTGCAAATGTACTAATTGCTTCTGAATTATATACTATAAAACATACCCTTTTAAAGAGAATTGTATGTTATGTGAATTTTAGTTTAATACAGATATTTGCTCCCTTTGTATTATTTGTGAAGGTTGTAGGCCAATAAGAAGGCTGAGTGTTTGGGAATTTTATAGGCCTAAACTGCGTAAGATGATAGGCTTTGGTCATGCACTGCAAATGCCTAACATTTATCAGTAAGATTGCATCTCTATCATTGTTGATTTTTAAAAAGAAATGGGGAGAGTTTGGGGCCTTCTTGGTAGTCACAATATTAATTTTCACGTATTAAATGTATCCCAACCTACTACTAATTTTCCTACACAAAAAGCATCTTTTATCTCATTGTATTCCAGTCTCAGTAAGGCCTTCATTTCTCCTCCTGCTCCTCCTTGCCCCTAGTCAGCTCTTTGAGGGTGTGTGAAGAACATAAAAATGAAAAGTTGCCATTATTATATAAAGATGTGCCATGCTACCATTAGGTGTAGTTCACCATTGTTTCCACCACCACCACCACCACCCTTTTTTTTTTACACTATCTAGCACATTTTCGGTTTTTTGTTTTGTTTTGTTTTTGTTTTTCTGAGACAGGGTCTTGCTCTATAGTCCTGAACTCACTATGGGGTCCATGCTAGTCTTGGACTCACAACAATCCTCCTGTTTCAGCCTCCTGAGTGCTGAGATTACAGACATGTGTCACCACGCCCAGCTTATGTGGTGCGGAGGAATCGAACTCAGGGCTGTGTGCTTGCTAGGCAAGCTCTTAACTGCTGGGTCATTCCTCCAGCCCCAGATATTTTTAAACAATACAAAAGTTAGACTTCTAGGTGAGACTTTCATTATTATTATCTAGCACTTCTGTATCAATCATATGAAGTAGGTATTATTTCTTATATTTTACAGATGGTAGCACTTAAAGTGGATGACCTTCTAGAGTGACTTTTAAACTATTTTGTGGCAGCAATGAGGCTTAAACCCAAAATTCTGAAAATGGAACTTTTCCTTTTTCTCCTCTGTCTACTCTTTGACACGAAATGGAGAAAACTCCATTACATTGGGGAATTATTGGCATATCTGTTGTGAGACTAGCAAAGCATAACATTAAAATACAGTAAATTTCATAGTAGACTAAAAGTGCATCAAATAATGAGAATATTGAAATTTCTACTCACTGTTAAGAATTGGCATACAGTGTCACAGTCTCATCCAGCTTCTTCAAGAGTATCATCAGTGTCACACAAAAAAAAACCCCAACAACAACACTTTCAACTAAATAAGCATGGTTAGCAATCAAAAGAGTTTTGGCAACAATGCTTTGCACATGCACATGCAATATCTATTATGATATAATAGAATGAATATAATACAAGTCTTGGAGTCACATAAATTGGATTTGCGGTCCAGCTTTGCAACTTATTTGTTAAGTACAATCTTTGACAAAACATTTTATCTTTTTAAGATTTATTTTCGTTTTAAAATGATATAGCCTATTTTGTAGAGTCATGAAGATGGAAATTAATAAGCCTGGTAAGATAACTGAGATAATTATCCAGAGAAATTTATAAGCCAAATGGAACCTGGGCTTCAAGGGTTGGTAGAAATATTTCTATTAAGTAGTTTTTGCTGTGTTAATTCTTTCTGTTAACTTTGAAAAATAAACTTTTGCATATCACTTCTTCTTCTAGTTTCACTTGTCCTATACAGACAAGGAGCGCTATGAAAATGAAGAGAGACCTGAGGTCCAGAAACAGATGCTTGTCGATATGGCCAAGAAGCTACCAGTTTATACAAGAACTGGGAGTGGAGGTCAGTTTATCCAAAGGCAGCTTGAAAGTGAGCTCAGCAAGGAACTTAGAAAGAATAAGTACTACCATATTTATTGCTACATTTACCCTTTTGTTCTCCCATCTTATGAAAATCACTATGGGATTTTCCTTGACATTTTATTATAAAAATTTTCAAAAGCTGGGCATGGTGGCTGATGCCTATGATCCCAGCACTCAGCGGGCTGAGGCAGGTGGATTGTCCTGAGTCCAAGGCCAGCCTGGACTACACAGTGAGTTCAGGACCAGCCTGGGATACAGTGCGAGTCCCTGTCTCAAAAAGAATTTTTTTTTAAACACAGATCAAAGAATTGGAAGAATTATAAATGTCTGGAAGATACAACATTTAATTCTACCATGAACATTTTATTATAGTGCTTTGTCATGTATACATTCATATATCTACTATCAAACCACCTTATTTTACTAATGCATTGCAAAGTAAATAGAAAGTATCAATAAACATCGATACACATATTTTATCATTTTGGGTATAATTTGCATACCAAAATATGCTCAACTCTGAATTGCACAGAATTCATTGCTCTTTTTAAAAAACTGCACACCTGTGTAACTAAAATCCCTATAAATATTGCCATCACCCAAAAGTGTTCTATCATGCCCCATTTCCAGTTAGTACCCACTATTCTGAGAGTTTTCCACTGTCGGTTAGTTTTGCTGGCTCTAGAATTTTATATAATTGGAATCATGCTTCTTTTATTCAGAACTATGTTTTTAAGAGTCATTCATATAGCTGTGTATTCTATTCCTTTTATTGTTGAGTACTATTACATTGTATGAGTATATCAGTTTGTCTATACCTGTTTGGGGTGTTTTCATCACTTATTGATAATATGAGTCAATCTGCTATGAACATTCTTGTACCAGAATATGTGCAAAAATGTCTTAATTTCTCATGATTAAATATTTACTACAGAACATTTATTCTTAGGTTTTACCTGAATGTATAACAGTACTTATAGAACTAATTATTCACCTCTTAATATTTTAAAATCAAGATTCTTCTGAAAATCATCCTACTATTTCTAATAGGAAAATTATGTTTCAGATCTTTGGAAAGTATGTTGTCAGATACTTAAGTTCATTTGTTCATTTATTTAACATATTTATTAAGATATAACATGAAAATTTTAGAATTTTTAATGTTGCATGAGTATTACATAACATGGGCTTATTGTTAATTTAGACTAATAAGATAACAGTTATAATTTTCAAACATCTTCATGTGTACTGAAATATTAACAGTTGGAAGTAATATCATGACTGGTATTTGTTTTAAAATCTCAAGAAATGTTGGGCCTGGTGGTACAGGCTTGTAATCCCAGCACTCTGGGAGACTAAGGCAGGAAGACTGCATATTCACCCTGGCTACTTAGAAAAGAGCTTGTCTCAAAACCAAAGTAAAAAGTGGGCTGAAGATATATCTCAGTGCAAATACCCTGGTTCAGTCCCCAGAACCTCGAAAAAAAAATCAGGAAAAAAGGTCACTGGAAAAAAAGATTAAACAAACATGGCACAATGTTAATAATTATTAAAGCTGACTGATGGTGTAGGAGGATTCAATATACTATTAACTCTAATGTTAGTGTATTTTTTAAAACTTCCATAATAATAACTTTTTAAGGTGGCTAATGCTTATAACACATTATTCTTGGCATTGGGATACAGAATTGAAGAGAGGGGCAAGATTTCTTACAGAAAAAAGCATTAGTTTTGGCTAAGATAAAGTATAAATTCTGATGAAAAAGAAATAGAAAGTTATATAATTTTAGGAAATAAAAACAAAATTATATGATAAAGCAGAGGACAAAGGTAGATACCTATAAGGTAAACTGGGCTCAGAGATATTTTGTATAATCTCTACAGTATTTGTCTTTTTTATTTTTCGAGACAGTCTTGCTCTGTAGTCCAGGATGTCCCTGAACACATGATGTAGCCCAGGCTGACTTGAAACTCATGGCAGCCCTGTTGCCTCAGCCTCCCAAATGCTGAAATTATAGGCATGTACCACCATGGCCGGCTATTACATGGTGCTAGAGGATTGAACCTGGGACCTCATGCTTCCCTAAGCAAGTTTTCTAACCACTGAGCTAAAACCCCAGGCCCATGCCTGTCTTTTTTTATTGATGTAAAATATTTATAAGATATGGTGTGATATTTTATACACATATGCAAAATATAGTACCAAATCAGGATAATTACCATTTTTGTCTTTTTAATCATTTATCTTTATGTGTGTTGGGAACCTTTGAACTCTTCTCACCAGCTCATTCAAAATGTATAAGTTGTTGTGATGTATGTCATCCTACGGTACTGTAGAACATTAGAACTTATTCCTGTTATGTAACTTTATTTTGAGAACAATTCTCCAACGTCCCCATATTCTCTGGCCACTCCCCCCACTGACTACTATTGTACTTTCTGCTTCTGTGAAATCAACCTTTTTAGCTTCTGCATATAAGTAAATATTACTTGTATTTCTCTGCCTGACTTATTTAAATCTAATGATCTCTGACCCATCTATGTTGCTGGAAATGACAGGATTAATTCTTTTTGTGAGTGAATAGTACACATTTTTTGAGAGAGATGGTCTTGCAGTACAGTCCAGGCTGGTCTTGAACTCACTATATAGCCCAGAATGATCTCAGACTCCTGAGTGCTGGTATTGCAAGTGTGTACCACCACCTCTGGCTTAAGTGTTGCTGAGGAACCAAAGCCAGGGCCCGTGTTTGCTCAGCAAGCACTTTCACTGCTATATCCCCAGACCTACATATTGGATGTTCATCCCAGTTTTTTTATCCATCTAGTGTGTCTTTTAAAACTGTATTTGTTACTAATTTTTAATATCTGAATATTTTCACATAAAAATTTAGATTTGTGGCTTTTTCTGAACCTCAGAAAAATCTGGCAACATTGTGTGTTTCTACATGGAAAAATTAACTGGAGCTGAGAAATGACAGTTCTATTTATAAACTTGCTATTTAGAAATTCTCAGATTCTAACAATCCCAAACTAGCTGCGTAGTTTACTATGCACTAATCCTCAGACTCTGAAGGCATTTGTTTGCAGCTCCCATGATAGAGTGTAGTGAGAAGCTAAGACAAGATGCAGCCGGGCAAGATCCCTGCCTAATGTTTCCTCAGAAGCCCATAAAAAAACTTACAGTAGAGTTTTTAAAAATTAGCTGAAAAACTTAGCTTAAAGAAAAAGAAGAGCTCTAGGAATTAAAAGGAGACCAACAGGAAAATTAGAAAACTTAGGAAAGTTGCAGAAACTTGAGACGACACAGGAGACTATGCCAGCCAGGAAGCCATCTTGGCTGCCAATGAGCTGCTATGTAGCTGCCGTGAGCCACAGGCATGAGGTAAGTTCAGAGAGTCATGAGCCACAAGACTAAAGAAAGAAGGGCAGCAAAGACCTCTAAGACGAGCCTGCAAGGGCTGCAAACTGCAAAGGCAGCAGGAGTTTATCCCTGAAAGGGACGACTTGGGGTTCCAAAAGGATGGCAAGCTTCCAGAATGCCCTGCTTGGGGACTTCTAACAGGTCTACACAAAAGTTTAGAAACATTAAAAAAAAACTAGTTAAAAAGTTCAGCTCTAAGTAAACACAGAACTTCAGGAAGCAAAATCAGACCAAAAGGAAAGTTATAAATTTCAATGTGGTGCTGTGAAAGACAAAGCAGGTTGCCGGAAAGCTGCTGCACAGCATTCTGGCAGCACAAGCAGACGGGCAAACATCAGCAATAGGCAAGAAAAAGCCTGTGTGGGCAAAAGAGCTAGAAGCAGCCTTGGCAGCATTGATGGGAGGTGACCCTGTCACTTTCCAGTCACCAAGTTCCCTCCCTAGTCCAGGAGCCCCGACATGCATGTTGGAAGACAAGACATTTGAAAAAAATCATAGGAGTCAGAATGCACCACAGTGCAGGAACAAACAAACCACAGTAGGGAGCAGGAATGGGTAGAACCGAGGAATTCATGAAGAGAATTTGTGGGGTGTGGTGATTAAATAAGTTAGAGGAGGAATCCTGTGTGGTAGCACAAGTATGAATACACTATATAAAGCCTGAAGTAAAGTAAAATTTGTACCCATCGTTCAGGCAACCCTGTCCCAGCCCTTTCCCCTCACTCACCCAATGTAGGCCTTGTGAAGCTCCTCCCCTCAGCAGGAGAAAACAGGAAGTAAGTGGCTGCTCTTTGGAAAATCCAGGGACCACAGCTTTCAACTATAAGGAAACTAATGGGAAGCTGCAGTTAGAGACTGTGGGTGACAACAGGGGTCCAGAAGCTGTGTTCCAGGTAAGTCAGGGTGACACAAGTCCCCGGTTCATAGACATAATTAGCTGAGCACAGGGCCTTGGCACACAAGCAGCCTACCTCCTATGTATAGCTAAAAGGCCAACGCCCAGCAATCGCTACGCCAAATAGCACCACCTTCAGGAGATAGAGACAGGTTTAAACATAAGGATTCAGGGCTCAGACTCAGCTACAAAAGAGAAGGAGCCAGTTTTCCCTAGGGACCAAATGAAGACTCGTAGCCAAATCAGCAAATCAGCATAGTACCATAGTTCCAGCTAAAAACAGCCCCAACCTGAGAAAGTCACATATCAAATATAGAGATCCAGAATGCTGACCAGCTGTGTCTGAAGTCAAAGCAACAACAGCAAGATGAGAAAGCAAAGCAACAAATGCCCAACAAAGCCCCTAACTCAGAAAAGTAGTTCAAATTGGAATGCAAAGGGCCCAAGCCTCCAAAACTTTAAAAGCTAAATAACCAAGCTTTTGTACAATCCTAAGACAGATTCAAACAATAACCTGCTCAAAGTATCAGAGGAGCAGAAGAGTCAAGCAATCACTTTCTCAAATTATTGGAGGAGCACAAGATATACTCAAAAATAATCTCTTTAAGATGTTTAGTGAGTTTTAAATTTATGTAACTAAAGGGTTCAAGGGTAGAAATAATCAAACAGTCAGACAAATGAGGAAACAAGCTCAAGATTAGCTAAATTACAGAAGTCTATTCAAGAAATGATGACAGGGGCTGGAGGAATGGTACCCTGGTTAAAGTGCTTGCCTAGCTAGCACTAAGCCAAGTGCTAAGTACCCAAGTTCAATTCACTAGCACCATAGAAGTTGAGTGTGGTGGCGCAGACCTGTAATCCCAGCACTCAGGAGACTGAGGCAGGGAAATTGCCATCCTCTATGAGTCCAAGGCCAGCCCCAGCTACATAGTGAGTTCAGAACTAGCCTGGGCTACAGAGCAAGACCCTGTCTCAAAAAAAAAAAAAAAAAACATGAAATGAGTGACAATTCACTAAAGATTTCAAAGAGTATGAGAAGATATTCACAGTCATCGGGAGATGAAAAGCTTGTTGGAGAGTGTGGTGAATATAATAACCCAGTAGAAAGACAGAACCTAGGAACTAGTAGACCACATGGAAGCCAAGGATGAAGCTCAAGGATATTCTAGTAACACTACACCAACAAGGAAATGATTACCAACAAATACTAGATGATTCACAGAACCTTAACCTCAGAATTATAGGATTGCAGAAAAAATAGAAATCTAACCAAAATGCATAAAATCTTATTCACTGAAATCATAATAGAAAATGTTCCATTTATGCAAAAAGAACTGGACACCCAGATGGGAGAGACATATCATACACCAACCAGATATGACTGAACAGAAGCTCCCCAAGATACTTCATAATAAAATTTATATATGATCAACACAAACAGAAAATCCTAAAAGTCTTTAGAGAAAAACAGCAAGTAACTTACCAAGGTAAAACTATCAGAGTAACAGCAGACTTCTGTTCACAAACCTTAAAAGTCACAAGGGCTTGGAGTGAAGTCTTAAAGCCCTAAAAGAAAATAGGTGCCAATGAATACTCCTATGTGCTACAAAGTTACCCTTCATAATTTCAAACTCATGGTGAAATAAAGACTTTCTATGATAAAAAATATAACTAAAAGAAATTTAGGACAACTAAATCAGTACTTCAAAAAGTACTTAAAGGTCTGCTGGATAGAGATAGGAAAGATAAGCACAGCAAAGAAAGCAGAAGTAGGTGTGCATTCAACAGCGATAACCTCTAAACAAACACAGGGAATCAGGAAAAAACATCAGCACCTGAATATTAAGGCAATGGCAAGATTCATTACTTCCAGGACAATAAATGCTCTCAATGTTAACAATCTCAGCTTCCCAATCAAAAGACACAGATTAGCAGATTGAATTAAAAACAGAATTCAACCATATGTTGCTTGCAAAATATGCACCTTACCCATGAAGAAAAAGATTTTCTGAATTAAAGTTTCTGCAAGAGTTAGATTCCGTGGCCTTTGCAAACCCTCAGGGGATTTTTTTCCAACTGATATGATGTAAATATACTTTAATCTCTTGTTAGTGTTAGAAGTGTAAATTTTCATTGATTTGATTACAAGTCATAATGATTAGCTAAGAAAAGGAAAGTAGACTGAAAGTTGATGGCTAAAAGAATATATTCCAAAAAATAAGAAGACTTTAAAAAGCAGGAAGAGCTGCCCTCTTAGGTACCAAAGTGGACTGTAAGCCAAACTGGTCAAAAGAGAAAAGAAGATCACTACCTGCTCATAGAGAGAGCAATTCAACAAGAGGTGCAAACAATAATGATTATTTGTGCACCCAATATTGGTGCACCCAACTCTATGAAACAAAAGCTACTGTACATAAAAGAACAGATAGACACTGACACAATTAGAGTTGAAGAAGTTAACATTCCATTTTCTCAAAAAGACAGGTCAAGTAGACAAGAAAAAATCAACAAAGATAAAGCACATCTGAACCACACCACTGGAAAAACTTCACAAAACACATCCTACAGAATGTTTCACCCAACAATAAAATAAATGTCTTTCTTGGCAGCTCAAAGAACATTTTCCAAAATAGACCATATGTTAGGGTATAAAACATGTTTTAACAAGTACAAAACATTTAAATAATCATATATATATATATATACACTGTCAAATCATAGCAGAATGAAGCTAGAAATCAAAAATAAAAGAAACAACAGATATTACACAAACATATGGAGATTGAGCAATATAGTACTGAATATACAATGGGTCACATAAGAAATTAGGGAAGAAATTTAAAAGTTCCTACAGACAAATGATAATGGAAGCAGGACACACCAAAACCTTTGGTTCAGAATAAAAGTACTATTAAGGGGGAAATCCATTACTATAAATGCACTCATAAAAAAGAATTCAGCAATCCCAAGCAAATAACCTAATGATGCAATTCAATATACTAGAAATACAAGAACATTCCAATCCTAAAGCTATCTTAGTTACTTATTCGTTGTTGGGAAAAAATACCCTACATCCTTAATTTAAGGGAGGACAGATTTATTTTAGCTCAGTGTCAGAAGGTCATGGTCCATTACTGAATAGCTGGCAATGATAGAAGCACATGTCAGAGGCATAGATGGAGGAAAGCTCCTTAGGGCATGGCAGACAGCAAAGTGAACGAGGAAGGCAGAACTAGAGTATATTCTTCCAGATCATGCCCCAACAATCATCCCCTTCCCACTCAAGCTTAGGTGTTCCACTCTTTTCAGGCTAAGTCTCAATGATCTGCTTCTTCCATGTCACACACTCAGAATCTACTGCACACCTATAATCCAATACCTATGATCCACCACATGCATGTAATCCACCATATGCCCATAATTCACCACACAGCTATAATCTACAACATCCAAATACATGAAGCTTTCAGTGGACCTTCCAGATCCAAACTATAACCAAAATTAATACAATGAAAGAAGTTACAAAAAGCAGAGCAGAAACTAATGAAATTGTATAATAGCAGTGTGGTCAGGCATTTATGTTCTCTTAGTGCTTGGATGACATTGCTCTATGATCTCCTGGCTTTTAGAGTCTGGATTGAGAAGTCTGTAGTTATCCTGATGGGCTTATCTTTGTAGGTCACCTTCTATTTTTCTCTTACAGCTTTTAGTATTCTCTCTTTGTGTTGGGTTTCTAGTACTTTAATTATGATGTGTCAGGATGAGGTTCTCTTCTGATCAAAGTTGTTTGGTGTTCTATATGCCTGCAGTGATTCCATGTTCACTTCTTTTCCTAGATTTGGGAAATTTTCTTCCATAATTTCATTGAACATGGATTTTAAACCTTTTGTTTTGTTCTCAGACTTCTCCTGGACTCCCATAATTCTGAGGTTGTTTCTCTTTGAATCATCTATCAGCCGTTATAATGATTCACTTTCGTCCTTTTTTACTTTGTGTTCTTCATGGCCTGTATGTTGCAGCTCATTCACTTTATCTTCTACATCTGACATTCTATTTTGGAGATGTTTGGTTACTTATTACTTCCTGTGTGTTTTTCACTTCCTGAATATCTATATTCAATTTTTTTATATCTCTGTTTTTGTTCTTCTCTAATTTCTTGTATTGTCTTCATTATCTTCTGGTTTATATCTTCTTTTGTCTCCTCTAATTGATTTTCAAGGCTTGTTTTTAGCTTAGCTATGTCTTGGTGTAGCTCTTGCGCTATCTTTTTCATTTCCTGCTTTAATTCAATGTATTTCTGGGCCAGAACTTACCCTCATTTTGGCCATTTTCATCTTTGGATTCTGCAATTTCGGTAACCCTGGTATCATCTTCTGGGGTGTCAGGTCTTTTTGTAGGAGATTTATTACATTTCCTCATGATTCTGCTGTCTCTGGCCATCTTTGGCTGGCTGTCTCTGGTGTGCAGGAAAGAAGGGTTTGTCAGAGGTCCAGTCCTAGATGTCTCTGGATGCCACTGGCTCAAGGGACAGAGAGGGTGATGGAATTCCTGGTCCTAGGTGCCTCTAGAAGCCTCTGGGGCTCAGGATTGACAGGGAGATGGAATTCCCTGGCAGCCTCTAAAAGCCTCTGGCTTATGGTATGGGCAGGTGATGGACTTCCCAGTCCTAGATGCCTCTGGAGTGTAGGCCAGCAGCTACCTGGAAGCCTCTGGTGTGTGCTGGAGGGATGGGGTGATAGTCCCCCTTTTGAGGTTTCTTGTTCATCCTGGCCTCCTCAGAAAAGCTCTCCCGCCTGTCCTGGCTTCCCTCACCCAGGTGGGCTCTCCATCCTAGGAAGTACACCCACTACCCTGAACCATTCAGGGGGTCAGCAGCTGTTTTTCCCCCTCTTTTCTGCTGTCTCTGCCTCTTGTGCCAGTTTCTTCCTAGGCACTGTTTAAGGGTGACCCCCAAAGCTCTGATGTGCTCTTCTGAGCTTTCTCTTACTCTAAAGGGTTCAGTCTTGGGCTTTTTTTTCCTTCTTTTTAAAAATGGCTCCTGCTTACGTCATTGCTTGTGATGGCTGTTGAGCGCTGCTTCTGATTTGGACTCCTGGGGGCCTTTTATAGGGGAGCGCACATTGGGTTTGCACTATACACACCTGTGGGTTTGTTTTTCGGAGGCTGGAGCTGCCACCTGCCAACAATTCTCATTTCTCTTGTATTCGTGCTTACTTCAGCCTGAGGATCTGACCTCTGGGCTTTCCTCCATCTGTGATCTGTGGATGCCAGCAGCTCAGGGCTGTGCCAAGTCAGCTGCTGTTTTCCTCCATTTCAGATATGACTTCAGGATTTCTGACCTTCCTGCAGCCTCTGGTCAGTTGTGGAGGTGCTCCTTCCTGTCCCAGCTCCATTAGATGTTCAGGTCTCCATGCGGGCTTTCCTCAGTCCGCAGCTGTCTGTGGTTCCTAGTCATTTGTCGAGAATATATACTTTAAAGATACATCTCCAATTACCCACCCACTCCAACCAGACCTGTCCTCTAACAATGAGATTTTTGGTCAACATTTTAAACCTGAACCATAACGTTTTGGCCCCAAAATCTCATATCTATGTTATTATGCAAAGTACATTTAGTCCATCATTTTGAGTCACAAGTTTTAAGAGTCAACAGCATTGAAGACACTTGCTGAGAAGTCTAAAGTCTCTTCTGAGACTTAAGGCAACTCCTAGCTGTGAACTCCTATAGGAATCAAAAAAATAAAAAGAAGCTTGAATACTTCCACCACACAATATGACAGGGTAAACATTCCCATTTTAAATAATAAGAAGAAAACCAGGAGGACAGAAAAAACTTGAACGAAATCAAGACTAAACCCAGGCAGGGTAAGAATTAAAATCTATAGCTTAGTGCCCAGCGAAAAGGGCAGTTTGTGGTGATATGTGAACTCCTAAAAGCCTGGGCAGCCCCACCTCTGTGTCCTTGCTGATTTCAGCCCATGTGATTTCAGTCATGGGCAGGTTCCATTCACTGCCTACAGCTTTCATCATCAGGCCATCCATTTTCCTGAATTCTCCAAATTTCAAATGTCTCCATTGCATCATCATTTTTTTCTCTCACAACTTAATACACTGCTCTTTCATATGTATTCTGCCTGGCCTGGCCTCCCAGTCCTTCTGAAATCTGGAGGCGGGGAAGCCACTGTGACTCTACATTTTTTTTTTCTTTTATGCATTCTGCATGCCTGAAAAACCAGCACTACATGAATAATGCCAAGATTGACTGCCAGCAGGAGCAGTTGCCAGAATGCTTGGCTATTGTTATAATAGTCTCTGAGTACTGTAAAATAAATCCCAGAAAAATAATTCTTTAAGCAGTCCCTCTTGTGCAGGGTCTCTTTATCTCTGTTATCAAATGAAAGATTTACACACTTGCACCCTTAAACCAGCAAAGAATTGTGTCTTGCTGATTTTTGAGATGCCTTTAAGTTATCTTACTGTCCTGATACAAAGTACTTGTAGTAGTTTGGGTTGTACAAAAGGCAGAATTTACAGAAAGTATAACAAGAAGGATCTATTTGGAAGGCTTACAAGTCTGAGAAGAGAGATAGTCCAAGATGGTGGACTGTCTGTTTGAGAGATGGAGGGTCTGATGGCTGCTCTGCCATGAGGTAGAACACCTGTCCAGAACTGCAGGACAGCCAGTGAGATTCTGCTATAGATTTTGATTATTCAAAGAACAATGGCAAAGACTGGAGACTGAAGATGGCACCTGAAGATCAACATTAGGCAGACAGACTCAAGTCAAGACCGGAGCAACTCTGTGATGAAAATCTTTGTTGTGTAGCAAGTCAGTGTCCGTAGACAAATGCAAAGGCAAGAGCTTTCCAAGAGGAAAATGCTGTAACAATCTTTCCTCTTCCTTCTTTTTGTACTGTTCAAGTTCCCAGTTGGGCCTCCCACATCCAGGTGGGTGTTCTTCCCTCATTTGGTGGCCCCCAAATCACTCACACTCTAATTCAGGTTTGTTCCCAATTGCCTATTTTAGGCATATTTCCTAAACCCCAGTCCATGAGTGGTTCCTGGTTGCTTCAAGTTGACATAATCTCTCCAGTGCTCACAGTCCACTCCTTATCAACTTGACAACCAGACACATCTCCTTGAACCATACTTAATTCCCAAGTACAATAGCCAAGTCGGTAATTATGCCTAACATAGCACAAGTGCACTGTGTACAATTGGAAGCACTATAAATTCCTTCCCACAGTAAACAACAGAGTCCTGCTTAAAAGTTAAAGATTTCCAACATACACCTACATAGGATAACCATTCCTATTCCAAAAGGGAAAAATAGGAGGATAATAATTATGCCTAATATAGCACAACTGCACTGCACACAAATGTATTCTTCTGAAATTCAGTTGCTTAACATTAGAGTGTAACTCAACAAATTGTAATCCTAAGGATATATAATGTATAAGAATAATGAGAGAAATTCTAATAACAGTCCTCATTTTAGTAACTGGTCACATGGTCATAGCTGGTATTTATAACTACCTTCTACTACCCATTCTGTATTTCGCTGGCCCTCAGCAAGTATCTCAGCAGGTCTTGGTTCTTTCCCTGGCGGGGTGACCCATACCTTCATTCCTAAAGGTTCTGGGCCATTTGTCATCTTGTCTGGATTGGGTTGTGTCAGTTTCCCATTGGCTTTAATAACAGGACATGGTAAGACTAGGAGGCGCCCTAAAGGATCTCCTGCAGTCCAAACATAGTCCTCCTAGCCTTCATTATGGCGTATGAGTCCAACTTCCCCTTGGTGATCTGGATCAATCACCCCTGCTAACACTGTAACTCCCTTTTTTGCCTGCTGGTTCAGTGGTACAAGGAGGCCAAAATGACCAGGAGGAAGTCTCAATTTCCAGTTTAGTGGAGTTATTGTTGTGCCTCCTGGTACACAAGACTTCCCCCTTCTGGACCTGAGACTTCTAGACCAACAGAGCATAAGGTTGAGGGGACAGTGTTTTGGTTAGGATTTAGAGTGTCCCCCAAAAGTCTCATGTATTTTAATGTTATGGATTGTCTATGGAACCGTGTGATGTTGGTGGATTGGGGTCTAGTCTGAAGGGGTAGATTATACTTAAGTTAGGATTAAAGGCATGTAAGTTAGGATTAACGGTGTGTAGTGGCCACACCTTCCACACCTGGATGCAGGAGGGGCTAATCACTGGGCGGAGACCTGGAAGGATATATAAGCTGCACCTGCCTTCCTGGAGGACGAGGACTGGGACTGGGACTGGTCTCTACTAGTCTCAGCTGGCCTGCCTATTTGTGATGCTGTGAGAAGCTGCCTCCCCCTCTGCCTCTGCCATGTACTTTGCTGCCGGTCGCCCCTGAAAGGACTGTGATCTTCTGTAACTGTGAGCTAAAATAAACCTTTCCTTTCTTGAGTTTGTGGGTGTCGGGTATTGAGTCACAGCAATGAAAAGTAACTAAGACAGACAGTAAGCAGAAATTTCACTAATGGATCAGTGGGGATGATGTTAAGAGGTACCATCTCTGTCTCCATTCCTTCATTTCTAGACCTGTGAATCCTGGCTATGGAGACACAGTACCATATATCAGTCACTAACTCAGAGCATACACAGCCTTCTGAAAAACGTTGCCCCAACCCTGCAAGGTATTATCACCTAGCTGGTGCTGTAATTGTATCAGAAGGCCATTCCATCACTCTATCAGTCCAGCTGCTTCTGGATGAGGGGGAACATGGTCAGTCTGGTAGATTTCATGGGCATGAATCCATTGCCATACTTATTTAGCTATGAAATGTGTTCACTGGTCAGATGTAG
This sequence comes from Ctenodactylus gundi, assembly GCA_004027205.1. Taxonomy (NCBI): domain Eukaryota; kingdom Metazoa; phylum Chordata; class Mammalia; order Rodentia; family Ctenodactylidae; genus Ctenodactylus; species Ctenodactylus gundi. The sequence goes on along the minus strand of PVKB01003693.1, from coordinate 148,718 downwards.
TGCTCTGCAGGATAACATGATGATGGATGAGACATTCTTTAAGTCCACAAATGGTAGTTCTGGCTGAAGTATTATGTGCAGGAAAGGCAAACCTATAGCCTGAATAAGTATTCTGGTAAAGACAAAACATTGTCCTTTCCATAGTGGAAGTGGCCTAATATAATCAACCTGCCACCAGGTTGCAAAGTGGTCACCCAGAGGAATGGTGCCATACTGGGGATGCAAATTTGGTCTCTGCAGTTGGCAGAGTGAACATTCAGCATCAGCTCTAGCCATGTCAGCCCTGGTGAGGGGAAGTTCATGTTGTTGAGCCCATGTATAACCATTGGAGAGATTATGTCAACTTGAGGCAATCATGAACCAGACCTGGATTAGGGTTTGGAAACAATGGCTAGATTAGGAAGTTGGGAACCAGCCTGAATTAGAGTGGGAGTGATTTGTGGACCAGAGAATGAAGGAAAACACCCACCCAGATGTGGGAGGCCCAACTGGGAATTCAAACTGTATAAAAGGAAGGAACAAAAAAGCTCATCACAGCTTCTTCCTCTGGGAAAGTTCTTGCCTTTGCAATTGTCTGTGGATGCTGACTTGCTACCTGCTGCAGATCTTTATCACAGATTCACTGCAGTCTCAACTTGCACCTGTCTGCCCATCACTGATCTTCAGTTGCTGATCTTCAGTCTCCAGTCTTCACCATTGTTTTTTAAATAGCCAAGATCTGCAGCAGACTGTCACCAGCTGTCCTGCAGTCCTGGACAGGTGTTCTACTTCCTGGCTGAGCACCCACTGAACACTCCAGTTCTCATACATGCAGGCAGCGATCTTGGACTATCTCTGTCCTCACATTTGTAAGTCTTACTAATGGATTCTTTTTGTTATCATTGCTGTAAATTCTGCCTTTTGAAAGAACCCAAACTAATACATCATGCATAACCTCCATCCCTGCCATCATAGCCACTCTGTTCATGAGCCCATTGGGCAATTACAGGAGTGGCTGAAGAAACATGTTGACTGCTCTTGACAGAATGAGTCATCCTGTCCACTTGATTGTTACAGTCATCTTCTGCTGAGACTACTTTTTGGTGAACATTTACGTGGGACACAAATATCTTTATATCTTCTGCCCACGTGGAGAGGTCTATTCACGTACCTCGTGCCCAAATATCTTTCTTACCAATCTTCCACTTAAGTTCCTTCCATGTCCCAGACCAGACAGCCAGACCATTTGCTACAGCCAACTAATCAGTATATATTCACACATCTGGCCATTTGTGCCTCCAAGTTAAATGCATAACCAGATGTACTGCTAGAAGTTTTCCTTCACCACTGTCCTTCAGGGATGTCCCAGAGAGAGACTGCTTTGCAGCAGCTGTCCACTTCCATGTGGTGCCTACATAACGTGCAGAACCATCTGTAAACCAGGCCCCATTCTTCTCTTCCTCTGTCAGCTGATCATAAGGTACACCCCATGAAGCCATAGGTGCATGCTGGGGGACAAATGGCAATACAGCATAAGTAAACACCATGGACATTTGAGCCACTTCTTCATGCAATTTACTTGTGCCTTCTGGGACTGCTTGGGCCTGGTCACATATATACCACTTCCATTTAATGATGGACTGTTGCTGCACACATCCAACTTTATGACTTGAAGGGTCAGATAGCACCCAGTTTATTATGGGCAGCTCAGGTTTCATGGTAACCTGATATCCCATCGTCAAGTGTTCAGTTTCCACTAAGGCCCAGTAACAGGCCAGAGCTGTTTCTCAAAGGGAGAGTATGATGACAGGGCCTTGCTCCAAAATCCCAAGGGTCTCTGTTGCCATTCACCTATAAGAGCCTGCCAGAGGCTCGAAACAGCATCTCTGTCTGCCACTGACACCTCAAGCACCATGGCGTCTGCTGGGTCGTGTGGCCCAAGTGGCAGAGCAGCCTGAACAGCAGCCTGGACCTGCTGCAGAGCCTTCTCCTATTCTGGGCCCCACTCAAAAGTAGCAGCTTTTTGAGTTACTTGATAAATTGGTCAGAGTAACACACCCAAGTGAGGGATATGTTGCCTCCAAAATCCAAATAGTAGGCATTGTGCCTCTTTCTTGGATATAGGAGGTGCCAGGTGTAATGATTTGTCCTTTACCTTAGAAGGTATATCTCTGCATGCCCCACACCACTGTACTCCTAGGAATTTTACTGAGGTTGAGGGTCCTTTAATTTTAGTAGGATTCATTTCTAAGCCTCTGACACGCAAATGATTTACAACAAGTTTAGAGTGGTTGCCGCCTCCTGTTCATTGGGCTCAATTTGCATAATGTCATCAATATCAAGTTGACCAGTTTTATAGCCTGTGGAAGGGCAAGACGATCCAGATCCCTTCCTTGTTACACTGGGCTGGAGAGTCAATACACCCTTGGGGGCAGCACAGTAAAGGTATACTGTTGACCTTGCCAGCTAAAAGCAAATTGCTTCTGATGGTCCTTATGGATGGGTATGGAGAAAAATGCGGTAGCCAAATCAATAGTTGCATACCAGGTACCAGGAGACGTGTTAATCTGTTCAAGTAAGGAAACCACATCTGATACAGCAGCTGCAATTGGTGTCAACATCTGATTAAGTTTACGATAATCCACTGTCATCCCCCAAGTTCTGTTTTCTGCGCTGGCCAACTAGGAGAGTTGAAAGGGGATGTGGTGGGAACTACCACCCCTGCATCCTTCAGGTCCTTGATGGTGACACTAATCTCTGCAATCCCTCCAGGGATGTGATATTGTTTCTGATTTACTATTTTCCTTGGTAAAAGCAATTCCAATGGCTTCCATTTGGCCTTTCCTACCATAATGACCCTCACCCCACAGGTTAGGGAACCAATGTGGTAATTCTGCCAAGTACTAAGGATATCTGTCCCAATTATACATTCTGGAACTCGGGAAATGACTGCAGGTTGAACTCGGGGACCTATGGGGCCCACCGTGAGTCAAACCTTAGCTAATACTCCATTAATCTCCTGGCCTCCTTGGGCTCCTACTTTAACTGGAGGTCCACAATGATCTGTTGGATCTCCTGGAATTAATGTTAGCTCAGAGCCAGTGTCTAGTAGTCCCCAAAATTTCTGATTATTTCCTCTTCCCCAGTGGACATTTACTCTGGTGAAGGGTCATAGGTCCCTTTGGGAAAGGATAGAAGAAATATTGACATTATAATTCTTTGGAAATGTATTAGTCTTTCTCCAATGGGACCCAGCCTTTCCTTCATTTCAGGGGTACTGGGTCTGTAAACTGGCTCAAGTCTGGAAACTGATTGAGGGAATGTGCTTCTCTATTGCTACTATTTGAGGTAGCTGTTTGCTCAGTTGCCCTCGAAATTGTTTTCTGTGTAAATCTAACAAAAATTTAGTAGGTTTCTCATCTATTTCACTTTGGGGTACACCATGACAGATGAGCCAATGCCACTGGTTCCCACATGTCAGCCCATTCCGATCACTGCTTTGCCTTTGCTGTACATTATGATAAGTACTCCCATCCTGCCTTTGGCAGTTGACTACTGCCACTTGGCTCCTGCCACTCCAAGATCCAATGAAACCCATACCATATAACTGTTGTAATTGTGTGGCTGCCATTCCCACTGTAAGGTCTGGCATACAGAGAAGAGCTATGACAGGGCACTTCAAAGATGCTGCCATTCCCCTCATTAATCAATTTCTTAAAGGCATAGTAAAGGGTACTTGGTCAGGACCCTTCCAATTTGAATAAGTTTATTTCCTCTGGCAGTTCCACTCCAGAATTGCCATTTCCCTAAGCCTTTGAATACCCTCCTCAACAGTAAACCGGATACCAGGCATTTCCAGCTCACTCACAGCAGGCAATCTTTTCATCCATATTTCTGCCAATCAACCAAATAAACTATTAGTACCTCTTCAGACTATATGAGCCCAACATTAAATCCTGAATCCCTGCTCAATGGACCCGTGTCAAGAAACTCACACTGATCCAGGTGTATATTTTTTCCATCATTGTCCCACACCTTTAAAATCCACTCCCATACATGTTCCCCAGACCTCTGCTTATAAGAATAAGAAAATTCAAGAAGTTCCTTGGGGTATATAGCACTTCCTCATGAGTGGTACTGTGGACCTCACCCTTAGGTGCTTTCTGAGACTTAACCCTGCTTATTGGCCTAGAGGGAAAAGTAGGTGGGTCCTTAAGTGGGTCCTGAAGAGCCCCAGCATTGTCCTCCCTGATTATTGCATCAGGGAGTTTCCCGACTGTCTCCATAGGCAACACAGGATTAGTTTCCTCAGGTAGGAGTGGAGAAGTCAACAGCACAGAGGGCTGGGGTGGGGAAGCCTTTGCTGCCGAGAGTGGGGCTGCTAAGGGTTTAGAAATCTCTTCTGCTGAAATAACCTCTTCAGGATTTATAGATTCCTCACTGTCTCTCTGCTCTTCCCACACATCTCCATCCCAGTTGATGGGATCCCATTCTTTCCCAATTAGTGCCCTCACTTTAACCTCAGGTACCCTTCTAGGCTGAGCACTGACCTGGCTCTGGAGTTCAGCTAATCTGATTATGAGGGCTTGAGCTTGATTTTCAGCAACCTCCACCCTATGGCTAAAGGAGAGAAGATTTTTCTCTAGAACATGCTTAAATGCTCTCAATGAATCTAAGCATGTCTGGTGTCGGAAGTCTGAATCCCTGAGCTCATTGTTCCCCTTCACTAGTTTGTCCCAAGATGCTAAGAATAGCAAGCCATCATCACCACATTTTCTACTTTTCCAGAAGTTCTCAAATATATTATATACAGAATTACCAAATGCATCACTTCTCAAAAGTGGGGACTCAGAATAATCAAAAGGATCCAGTACCTGGATCATTTCAAACAGTTCACTCCATGAGTCATTGGTTTTTCCTGCATTATTAGCAGGAGAGGCCACAGCAACTTTAGGTCTCATAGAACTGGGTAACCAACCCCAGAACTCACTATATACCTTAGAGAACACCATTGGTGTAATTCTGTCTCTTGAGAACCACTCCTAGTACCAAAATATGTATTAGTTTGGGTTCTTACCAAAGGCAGAAAATTACAGAAATAATAATAAGAAGGATCTATTTGGAAGTCTTACAAGTCTGAAGACAGATAATCCTCTTTGACTCAACTGTAACTGTATCTTTGGTCACACAGCTCCACTGGTAGAAATGAACACTGCTGAAAGTGCTGAATTAGCGATGTATTATATTGAATCAGTTCTGTATGTTCAATGTTTATCTTAGCTCAATTTATCTATAATTTTTATGCTGAATAATAATCACATTATACAAAGTCATACTCTATGAATAAACATAGAGAAGATGCAAAAGAAAACAATTTAATCTTAATCTAAGAAAAAGAAAGGAAACAAACAAGGGGAAGGGAAGGAGGAAAGGTATTTTTATATCAGACATACGGGGAAAATAGAACCCTAACTAAGAAGTCAAACTACACAGGTCACAGCTCTACCATTTACCTGCTGTGTGACCTTGAACAAATAACTTGATAAAACTGAAGTCTCTACTTCCTAGTCTGTGAAATTGGCAATTGAACTAATTGTTGTAATATGTCTTTTCTAGTACTCCAAATTTTCCACGAAAAGCTGTCTTTCCCATGTTTTAGGAATTTAACTAGCCTTATACAATCTAACCTCTAGAGATTGAAGATAAATTATAAATTCTTATTTTCAGGTAGGAAATTTGAAATAAATAGAGGCTAAATTATTTCCAAACACTACTCAAGCTGTTCATATTGTGTTTTCTAATATCAAATCTTACTGTCAGATACCTGATATGAAACTTCCCCCTTCACTACATCTCCCAAAAGTTAATTTCAAGATTGATTCAACAACGGAAAAGGTACATACCACAATTCTCCTGAGTGATTCTCTTTGCTTGGATACTTGAGATGAGTTTGGCTATCTTCAGTTAGTGTGTAATGAGCTGCTCAGGTGCACTGAATAAGGTGTAAGATCTTATATTGTGCCCTAACAAATGCTAACCACCTTATTTTTCCTTTAGCTGTGCGATTCTGTGACCGGTGCCTTCTGATCAAGCCAGACCGGTGCCATCACTGCTCTGTCTGTGCCATGTAAGTAACAGACATATTTTTCCTGGGCTGAGCTTGGATACGGTTGCTTAAACAACAAAATGGCTGATTCTAACATGTAATCACAGCCAGACAAGAGCCTCTCCTTCCAGCCATATTGAGTATATGCTAAATACTCTCACAGGGATAAGAATGATTTAAACTATTATAAAGATAAAAAAGACATTTTAAAAATCAAATTTTTCACTGTAAAACATTTTGAAATGTATAGGTTTATTGTGAAACTAGTTCTCATATGCCCCAAATCTACTTTTTTAAAAAAACATCATCCATTAGTATGGTATATGTGTTACAAATAATAAGCCAGTGTTGATATATTATTTTTAACTGAAATCTGTACTTTATTTTCCCTAATGTTCTTTATCTGTTCCTGGATTTTATCCAGAACACTATGTTTAGTAGTCACATCTCCTTTGTTTCTCAGAACTATGACAATTTCTCAGACCTTAACTTAATTTTTATGACTTTGACAAGTTTTCAGTATTAATGACAGGGCCTTCTGTAGAATGTTCCTTGATTGGGATTTGTTGACTCTTTCTCATGATCACTGGACAGGAGTAATGTGAGATGGGGAGAAGACAATAGACGTAAAATGTCATTCTCATTGCATCGTGTCAAGGGCACATTTAAATATGACTTATCACTGTGATGTTGGTCCTGGTCATCTGCCTCAGGTAGCATTTGTCAGGTTTCTCCACCGTAAAGGCTTCCTCCCCTTTCTGCACTCTGTTCTGTGAAAGGAAGTCACTGCACACAGGCCACACTAAAAGAGCGGGAAGTTATGCTCCCTCTTCTTTAAGGTACAGTATAAGTTATTTGGAATTCTGCATGAGAGATGTCTTTTCTCTCACATCTGTTTATTTATTCAACCATTTATTTGTATCAATTGGAGTTATGAACATTCATTTTCTATTTTGTGTTATAAACCAACATTCCTTTTTTATATTGTTGTTCAAATTGTTCCAGGTTGGAAGTTGGACATGGTGGCAAAGGCCTGTGATCCCAGCACTTGGGGGACTGAGGCAGGAGTATTGGGAATTTGAGGCCAGCCTGGGATACATATCAAGAACCTGTGTCAAAAAAAGAAAGTTCCATTTTTTTAACTCCATTTTATGTTGATACATATAATCTTCGTACCTTTCTTCTTGAGTGCTTGCTCTAAAATAGTTCTCTTAACTCTGATTCAAGCAGTCTATAGCTATACATTTTTGCCTGTGCTTTTATTACACTGAGTGTTTCGGGGGCGGACCTAGAGGAGATACCTTTGTCCTTTTTTCTGTATCAATATTTTCGAGTTCTGAATCCCTTTTAAAGGCACATGACTTGCTTCCAGCATAATCCTATTATGTATTATTATACTTCATCCTATAGTGGAAATCTGGGAACAGATATAGAGGAACCATATAAAAATACTGGCAGGAGCTTGAATTCAGTTTTGAAGTGTTTTATTTCTATAGCCTCACTTATTGTACTCTATTTTATCCCTTTTGTAGGTGTGTTTTAAAAATGGACCATCACTGCCCCTGGTATGTGCCTTTGACTTACTCCTTTCTAAAAGGGTCAAAGTTGCTAAATATGCTCAGTTTCCAAAGCATAGTTATAACATGCCTGGTTTAGCCACCATAATTCTCCAGGCTCTGTATTTGTGTCAGGGGCAGGAAATGGGAAACAATTTAAAGCAAGAATGAACATACCACCGAAGATATGGAAGTGAGTTTCCGGTGTCACAAATGTAATAACCTCTTGTCCATTAACTTTGGCAGTAGAACACAGTAATGAAATGTGTCTTGCATAATTAATTCTTTTTCTAGTTGGCTTCATGTCTGAAATTTTTTAGGTCATTATATTCAGCAATTTTCAAAATTGTGTATGTCAGATAAAGAGAACCAGTCTGAAATCACGTAAATATAAAAAGCCTCAACTGTGCCAAGTATAACTTCTAAGACTTCAATTGAAGTTTTCAATGCCAAGATCCAAGTTTTCTTGAAGGTGTAAGGAATCAGGCCAGATACCAGATGGACTAGGAATCGATGGGGGGGAAAAATGAAAGGTGAAACATGAAATCTGAATTTGTTTTACTGATTTGTCTTTATTAAGAAGCTCCTGTATCTACTGAGTTTCTTTTGTGACACGTGATGAAACAGTGAGAATGGCAGTGTAGTCCAATTATGAACCAGTGTGCTCTCAATCAATAGGCTTAGTTTCAAATTGGCTTTTCTCTTTTTTTGTAGGGTTAATAACTGCATTGGATTTTCCAACTACAAATTCTTCCTTCAGTTCTTAGCTTATTCTGTTCTCTACTGTCTGTACATTGCTACAACAGTCTTCAGCTATTTCATCAAATACTGGAAAGTAAGTTTTAACAGTTCTAAAGGGCACTCCTTCCTAGAGCAAGTGCATACCCACTCCAATGTGTGACATTGTTCATCCTATATCTATTTACATGTTGGAATACCTGCTCAGCCTGGTGGCACAGGCCTATAATCCTACCACCTTCGTAGACTGAGGCAGGAAGATCACAATTTTGAGGCAAGTCTAGGCAACTTAGAAATACTGGCTTCTATAAATGTTTTTAAATGCACTTCTGCAACTGAATTTTTAAAACACTTCTTACTAGTTACATATTTTTTAAAATGTTGAAACTAATTGTAAAGCTGTAGTCTCTTTTGAAAAACAGCTAACAAAGCCTCCACTGTTAGATAATACTTCCTAATTCATGTTCAAAGAAGAGTTGTGAAATTTCTACTGGAAAGAAAAATAGATTGATTTGCTTTCACATATGACCAAAATGACATGGAGAGACATTTTTTGAACTTTGTTTGACAAAAACTCGTTGGGAATTAATTGAACTGGGACATAATATGGCTTTATTTGCTTTCCTGGCTCATTAATAAGATCAAATGAAACAAATATCGAAAGTGCCTGTTATTTTCTAAATGTGAAGAAAAAGTGCTAAATTCAACCAGTAGGCTAAGGGTCAGCCTTGATCTTCACTACAGATCTTTCTTAGTCCTTATATGAGGCCAGTATTTAAGAACCACATATTACATTCATAAAAAGGTAAACAATACTGCATGTCATGCATTTTGCCTTTAACCATCCTAGTCAGCCAATAATCAAATATCATAATACCAGCCAGGCACTGTATACTTTTTATTCTTCAAAGACAATAATTAGGCATGAATCAAGCATCACAAATGTATTCAAACACAATACCACAGTGAACATAGCCTTGTCCATTTCCTGTTCCCTCATTTTTTACCACAATAGCCTAGCTCATGTCTAATATAGGAGAAGTGACTTGTCTTGGCATGCCGTCATAATGAAAAGGGCATCAGTAGCTTAGGGAAATGCTTCTTCGTTCTCAGTTTCTCCAGCCAGAATGCACTTTAGTGTGGTTTAGGAATGACTTTCTTAGTTTAAATCGAGCCTCTCACAATAAAACAAACACTACCATGTATTTCAAAAGTCATATGAGGGAGGCAAATTGTGTTTCTGAGAACACCAGCATTTATTTATATGGTACTTTACAATTTTTAAAGTACTTTCATATCCATAATGTTATCTGATCTTATAACCCTGTGAAGTGGACAAAGCATGAATTATTAGTTTCATTCAAAGATGATAAAACTGACTTTCATAGTAGTTTAGTAACTTTCCCGAGATCACCTAGCCTTTAAATTGCAAGCTGAGGACTTGAACCTAAGAATTCCCTTGGCCCAGTGATGTTACACACAGTGCTATGTACTACTGTCCATTTGAATCCTACTTTGAAGAAGCTTTATCTCCTTGGGATGAAGAATTCAGAAGTCCATCAGATGACTTCTCTTCTCTCAGTATTAACTTAATGATAATTTCTTTGATAGGAGATTGATTTTGCCTTATGTGCATCTCCCATGATATGCCATGAGTCACAGATGCTACTAATTATTTTAAAACATCATAATAGCATTATTCTACTAATATTTCTCTTACCTGTCTCTGGTAATTAATGCTTTGAATGGTTTAGTTTGGTTATCTCCTGAGAGGGTATTTTTGAACATAGGGCTGTCACCCTCTTCAAACAGAATAAGTTTATATTAAAACACTATCAAAGAACAACATCATATATAGATAAACTTTAGCAGACAGAAGAGCTCTGAAAGAGTAATTATAGGGGCGAAAGGTTTCCAGCTCAGCTGCACAAGGTGTCAGCTGGATTTATGCCAGTCCCATTTACCCAGGAATTTTCTATTCTCTATTTAAAAGTGAAAAATAAGAAGTGTGAGTTTTCAATTTTTTAAAACATACTAAAAATAGAAATTATGAGAGCAAAATCTCAGTGAAAGCAAAACCACTACAAAGCAGTATCTCGACTCCTACCTATGAATTTAAAATAAAACAACTAATCCAATTCAATTTGGGTGCTTAGGCAAAGATTTTGTGGAGGGATTATTTCAAACAAAGGAGCTTTAGATAAAGGTTGCTGAATGTCAAAGTCCTTGTGGTAGTTATTTTCTGGGCTGCTCTGCCCCCAAGCAAATTTCACCCAGAACTCCCCTCACCTGAATGTATCTGATTCATTTATTTCCCCTTGTCTTCATCCTTTGCACATATACACCCTTAAAATTTCCAAATATTTTTTACATTAAAATAAATTCTCTCACTGAAGAAAAAAATCTTTACTATCTGAACCTACGAAGGATTACCAAACATTAGCTTTCTACTGCAAAACTCGAGCAAAGGGACATCTAGAAATTAACATACACTTAAGAATTACCTTTGAGTTTATTACTAGAGAGTATTTGAAAATATTTCAAACTGATTCATCATGCCAAAACAATGATAATCACAGGAAAAGAATAAGCAATAGTTATTTTTTTCAACAGCCTATTCAAAAACAGAAAACGTTTTCTAAGGTTATCTTCATAAGAAAAAATATTTCGTGCTGTACATGTTATAGAAATTTAAAACATTCATTTTGTTCTAGAATTGCATGTAAATCAGAATCTAGTCCCACATGGAAAACATGATGTCCTAGATAACTATAAAAACATTCTGTCCTCAACTTTTACAATTGCCCATAAAATCCTGGTAGAGTTTTACTGTCTAAAACAGCTGTTCCATAGGACATGATATACCAGCACATTCTACATCAGCTATTAAAAAATAACCACATAGAATTTGAGCAGCTTTAAAATCAGGTCAGGACTTGTAGGTAGGAAGTTTAATTTTTTAAAATTCTACCTATGTGTCTTAACTTTCTACATTCATCACAGTGGTATTTTAAATGTACATATGACAAAAAATGATATCTAAAGAATTCTGGAATAAGGCTTGGGGCATAGCTCAGTGATAAGAGTGCTTGCCTAGCCAGCACAGGGCCTTGGATTAGATTCCCAGTACCACATAAACTGGGCATGGTGGCCCTTCACTGTCATCCCAGCACTTGGGAGGCTGAGGCAAGTGTGCTGCTGTGAGTTCAAGGCCAGCCTGGGCTATATGTTGACTGCAGGATCTACCTGGACTACAGATAAGAAAAATAAAAATCTAAAAAACGAATTCCAGAATAACTCACCCTAAGATGAGAGGATGAACCAGGTGACCTCAGTGTCACCTCTGGCCAATGATTTATATTCTTAAATTAATGGAATATGAGCTTTATGCCAATTGTGGCTTTAGTGTGTACCCTTTTCACATTACCCTTTTCTAATTGGTACATTGTATATATTCTATTTTTCTTTGAGCTGAACTTAAGCAAAGACCAATTTTAGAATTTATAGGCTGAGAAGATATCCGTAATAAGGTATGATCAACAAAACAGTTTTGTAAAAAATTGATTAAAAAACTATTTTTTAAAATTATAGCTAGATGTTTTAATCTTTTGTTTTGTTTGTTTATATTTCTTTTCTAGGGAGAATTGCCCAGTGTCCGCTCTAAGTTCCATGTCCTTTTTCTCCTCTTTGTGGCCTGCATGTTTTTTGTCAGCCTTGTGATTCTATTTGGTTACCATTGTTGGCTTGTCAGCAGAAATAAAACTACCTTAGGTAAGACTGAATATTAAGACTAGGAAAAAATATTAATGTACATCCGAGTGACCTGTGGACTATTCCCAAGGAAGAAAAAAAAACTTCAAATGAAGTATTTTAGCTATGGTTATATCCCTTTGCCTCCAAAACTGAGATAGATAAAAATACCATAATAAATGATACAGAGTTTACAGGCTAAAGAGAATATTGATGAATGATATCCTACACCAACCAAAAATGACCCTTCCTGTTTATAGTGCATATTGGGTAATAGCTCCCTAGGTTCAAAATGAAGATCTCCTAAAATATGTTAACATGATGAAATGAAAGAGAAAACCAATACTAACGGGAACATTAAGAGGAGGACAGGCAGGTCAATAAAGAAAAATGAATCTCTCTACTGAACATATCCAAAAACACACTTCTGAGAAAAAAATCCAAACCGATAATAAGAATTCAAAAGTCTTGAAAGAGAGTCAAATCATAGAATATATACATTCATGAAGGACTTATGTAGAGACTGGGAATAAAATAAACACTTGAACATGTAGGTCTCTAGAAAATAAGTATAAGAATTAAGAATTTTTGCTGTCAATTAAACCCTTGAACATGTAGGTCTCTAGAAAGTAAGTATAAGAAGTAAGAATTTTTGCTGTCAATTATTCATTATTCTAGACTTATTATCACCTGTAGAAGTATATTTCTGATGGACTTTAATGCAAAAAATTTTATCTATGACGAGACATATTTAATTGTGTGCAAATCAGTATACAAGGAGGGAAAAAAGTGTTCAAGCAGTAAATGTTTAGGATACATCTGTGGAAATTTTGGTGTAAAAGCTACTATGATTTGGGAATTCATGTGCAAATAATATTAGCAGTTGTAAAAGGATTTGCACCCCTTTTCTAATTCAAATAGATATGTAACACAAGTTGCTGGAGATCAGCTACAAAGTAGAAAAGTACTAAAAGCTTCATGATAACAGCATTTGAAAACAAAGAACAAATGGTCTGATGCAGACAGAGCCCAACAGGGAAAGTGTTTGCTTAGTGGGATATATGTGCTTAAAAATCATATGTTCTAACCCAATCTAATTCCTCATCGTGTTTGAGGTGATTATACCTCATCCATATATTTTACCTGGAGTAAATCTCAGTTTCTTACGTTGCAGGCTTCAATATGAACATATTCCTTTCAGAAATGTTTCAAAACCAAATCAATGTCATTGCCATCTCTTTATGTCTCATTACTTTGATCCCAGGTCTACAGATGAAGACCATTTAGCTGTTGTTGTCACATAGATTCCAATAAAGTCCTGTTAAATCTGTTCCTCGCTCCTAAATCCAGCAGTACAAATATTATTCTTAAGGCTGCTTAATTATTTCATCAATTTATTTCATGTGTTTTCTCTGCATTTTAAAAGTAAGATTTCATTTTCTTAAGTGATTGAACTAATCTTTATTGTGTAATATACTTATAACTAAGAAAGAGGGTCCTATGCCAATATAGCAAAAAAAAAAAAAATCATAGAACCATGTTACATTCATGGAGAATGTAATATCATGACTATACTGAAATTTCCTCCTTTTTTGCTTTCTTCTTTTTTTCATCTCTAATACTCTATCCCAGAGGCCTTCTGTACTCCAGTGTTTACAAGTGGCCCGGAGAAAAATGGGTTCAACCTTGGCTTCATCAAAAATATCCAGCAGGTGTTTGGAGATAATAAGAAGTTGTGGTTAATACCTATTGGGTCCAGGTAGGTAATTATTACCACTGCAAGAGTTGATGCTGGAGCATGCCTTGAAGCAGCTACTTCAATTTTGATTATAGTGTGCAGAAGTATCATAAGGCTAGAGTATGATAAAGTAGATATTTTTGCCTTCTTTATGGAAATACAAACTGGTACCAGTCTTTTATGAATGAATTTGATAATATGCATTAAAGCATAGGAATCTACGTGTCCCTTTATCCCAGTTATATTTCTGGGGATCTACCCTAAAGATGGTGTCAGAAGTAATGGTTATCATATACAAAAGAAAGGGGGAAGAAAGAGGAGTAATGGGCTGCTGAGAAGGGGCAACGACTGAGAGTGGGTGGAGGAGAGGAGTTAAGCTTAGAAAGGGAGGACAAAAGCAATCAAACAAGTTATATGTGGTCACAAATTTCCAAGTTGTGTGTTATCAGCATGTTGATGAATCTGTAGATCATGCATATCCAAAATCGAAAAGAGAGAGAAAAGTAATTATGCAATAATTAGAGGAGGTGCCTAATGTATTCTCGGTGAGAAAAGTAAAATCAAAATGGTACATGGGGCTTGGGAGTGTCGCTCAGTGACTAGAGCACTTGCCTGGTAAGCTCTGCGTTTGATCCTGTAGCACCACATAGTAGCTGGGTGTGGTGGCACTCACTTGTAATCCCAGCACTCACTCGGGAGGCTGAGGTAGGAGAATTGCTGAGTTCAAGGCCAGCCTGGGCTCCATAGTGAGTTTGGGATCAGCCTGTACTACAGAGCAAGACGCTGATTCAAAAAAAAAAAAGAAGAAGAAGAAGAAGAAGGTATGTGAACTTATTAAACATGTGACCGAATTTATACAGGAGAAATATATCAAAAATTGCTAAAACTGATAAGGGCAATAGTCTTAGAAATTATTTTTCTTTATGTTTTCATATTTGTGGTAAAGTTCTAATATTTTTGTAAACTAAAAAATTAAAAATAAAGAACAAAACAGATGGATTTAGAGATTGCACACAACCCTAACGACTACAACAAGAATTCAGGGAAAGTAGGGAATGAGAAACAAGTAAAGCAAAGCTTGTGTCCTCTGAGTGGCATTGTAACCAGATCAAACCACCATCGGCTAACTAGCTCAGAGCAGAGCTTCTTCACAGCCTTCTTGTGTCTCTCATTAGATCCACTTTTTTGGCAGACGTATTCACATTCCCTAAAATTTTTCCACTAAAATAATTTTAATAAGATGCTTAATGTAGCACCTTGTATTTTGGGAGCAATTAATGAATTATATTACATTGATATTAATGATTTTGTTTTAATTAGTCATAGTAATAATGGTGTTAAATAGGATTACAATTCCTTTACACACTGATGGCAAACAGCTTGGGAAATTGACGCACGTACAGACTTCTTTCCTCTTTTTCTATCCCCCTTGTATCCTGCTTCCCCATCCTCATGTCCCTTGGCATCTCTGAGAAGTTTATCCTCCTACTTCCTGTCCTCTCTTGCCTTTTGCGTGATCAGTCATTTACATTTTGGCTTTCCATAGCTATCTATTAGGTCCATTTTTTCCAATGGCGTGGTTCAGTTCCGATGTGTTTTTGTTGATTTTTTTTTTTTTTTGTCTAGTTGACCTGTATTCTTATGATAGTGAAGTGTTGAGTTTCCCACTCTGCTTGTGTTGGTGTCTTTCTGCTCTTTTATGTTCAATAGCTTTTCCAATCATTTCATGAAATTGGGTGTTAGTTCTTCCTGTTGAATTGCTTCCTTTACGAGGATATAGTGACTCTTTTGACAAGTTTTGGCTTGAGGTCCTCTTTTTCAAAGAAAAGTGTAGCTGCTCCTGCTTGCTTTCATTCTCTTGTTGCATGGAATATAGCTTTCCATCCTTTCACTCTCGGTCTGTATTGTTCTTTATGGATTAGGAATATCTCTTGCCTGTATCTTTTGATTGGAGACTCGAGACCATTGACTTTCAGAGTTATTCGTGTCATGGAATTATTGAATCCTGTCATTGTTGTATTTATTGGCTATTTATTTCTTTCTGTTTTTCCTTTTATTTAGTTATTTTCCCCGTAGGTTATATACTTTACTCTGAGTTCTTTGCTGTGATTGTCTTCTCTTTCTTCGTCTAGAATTCCCTTGAATATTTTTAGTAGTGCTGGTTTAATAGTCATGTATTTCTTAAGGTTATCTTTGTCATAGGAAGTTTTGGTTTTTCCATCAATTTTGAAGGATGATTTTATAAAATATAGGAGTCTGTTTTGGCAAGTGTTTTCCTTTAAGACTTGCAAGATTTCTTTCCAAGCTCTTCTGGTCTTTAGGACTTGTGTTGAAAATCTGCTGTTATTTTGATAGGTTTGCCTTGGTATGTAACTTGCTATTTTTCTCTGAGTACTTTTAGAATTTTTTCTACTAGCCATCTGTAATTTTTATTATGGTGTGTCTTGGGGATCTTCTATTTTGGTTGTGTTTGGTTGGTATTCAATATATATCATTCACCTGCACATCTACTTCTCTTCTAAGTAGAAAGTTATATGTAGGGGGTTTTCCCTTACGGTTTCAGTGAATAAATTTTTATGCATTTAATGTGGTCATCTATATTTTTTTGGAGTCCTGTAATTCAGAGGTTAAGCTCCTCTGAATCATCTAACAGATATTGGATACAACTACCTTCTTGATATATTGTTACTATAGTGTCCTTGCTAATTTGATCCATGGCTTCTGCTTTCTCTTCTACTTCTGAGAGTCTGTCCTCCAATTGTGTCATTGTAATCCCAATATTTCCCACTGAGGTTTTTATGTCCTAGAGTTCTGCCATTTTTGTGTTTTTGCACCCTTCAGTGAATTTGTCATTCAGTAATTGACTTGTGTGACTGAGTTAACATTGTCTTTGTTTCTTCATTCATCTGAAATTCTTATTTCTCTCCTTTATTACTTTAATCATCTCCTTTTTTAAACTCACTGTAATTTGTGATGAAAATTATTGGTTGACTCTGTCTTATGTTCTTTCAAAAGTTCAGTCATTTTGCTTTTAGGACTTTGAGTGTTTGATTCTTCTTCTGTCCCCATTTGGTCAGCCTTCTGTGAGTCAGGGGCTTGGTAGGGCATCCTGGTGGCATGTTTTCTCCTGAAACTGCTGCCTTTACAGCAAGACTTAAAGGTCAGTTGGGGAAGAAGTTCTCTGAGATATTGTAGGAATCTCAGTGGTTGTATGTCTCCCTGGGAAGAATCCTTGTGTTTCTTTTTAAGGGATTATATCTCACTTCCAACTCTACAACTCAGTATTAGAATTAGTCTCAGATACTACTGTAGAAAGAGGGAGCAATTATCTATTAGAGCATTTATATATCTGACCATATGACAGTCATATAGTTAACAGTTTGACAATTTCACAGTTTTTTTAATATCCGTGGGGGACAATGGATTAGTGTAACAGAATAGTAAGTTGAGGTATCAAGGATATAAAATGAGGTATGCATGAACAATGAAGAGAAATAGGTTCTGAAGGAGAGGAGGGAGGTGTCAGGAATAACTGCTAATACAAGAAAAGTAATGAATGCATTGGATCATAGATTTGCTGTCCTTTGGAGGGGAGAGGATTGATAGGTGGTCAGTGGATGCTGGAGACTGACAGGGAAGGAAAGAAAGTACAGTTGGAATTTGAAGAGTGTTATTGTAGGATCTGAACTCTATTTTACACTGGAAGGAAACAGTGTTTGTCTTGCATATACAATTTTGATGAGGGTTCACCCATAAGGGTCTTGAATGGCGCTTTTGGGCTTGGATCATCAGTCAGTTCTTATTTTCTACTTAGTGCATACTAATAACTCCCTTATCTGTGTGCAATGGGTGAGGCACTAGTAGGAGAAAGAGAGAAGACAGGAAAGAGTAGAGGAAGGGTGAGTGTGGGGTGGAATAAAGAAGGAAGGAAAACTGACTAAAGCCATACAAAGACAAATCAAAGATCACACATGTTTAGTCATGACAACTAAAAGATAAGTTCCTTTCCAAACTGATGCTCAGTCTAGTCTTTGGTTACCTCAGCATGTTTTCTGTCTACTTAATCTGATACCTTAGACGGTTTCTGATGGTGTGAAGCTGATCACAAGTCCAAACTTCTGTGGGGGTGGTAGCTGGTGCTGCTCTTTCTGCGTCTTCTTCTCCTGCTGCTGCCACTCCTCCTCCTCCTCCTCTTTTCATCCGTCTTCTAGTTAAGGTTCTGCATACTGAGTCACTGTTAAGATCCACCTTTCTGTCCTGCCTTTTCTTGGCAAAGCAGTTGGAGCAGGTGGGAATGGGGTGGGCTTTTCACTCTCAGCTAGGCATAGGCCAGGAATGGTTGGGAGCTGAACCCCTGTGTTCAGCAGTGCAATCCCTTCTGTTTGTGCCGGGACCGCTGCTACTTGAAGCTCTTTAAGTTGACCAGCTTTTGCTAGCTAATACTGCCTTATGTGCATAAATAGTGGTTTCCACATACCTGTCACCCACACTGGTGAGGGATAGTGGGTGGGGCCTTTATTTTACTGTTTTTCTTCTCTAAACTTTTTCTCCCATGAACTCAGGCCCCTTCTGGTAATGGCAGGTTCCTCAGCTTGGACTGAGGCAGCATCTAGGCTGGGTAGGAGCGCTGTGTATCTTTCCAGGTGTCCTACCAGCGATCAACTATCTAATGGACAGTTGCTTTGAGTTGCCTTCCCAAATTTTTGCTTCTCTTTTGCTCCTCTTTTTCTGTAACCTGTAGATCATGTATTATGATCACATATCAACCTCTAGCTGTGGTTTACTGCATCATCATCTTCTGAAAAGTCATCAAGGTCACTAATTTGAGACAACTTTGCCACATTTGCGTAGTAATTAAGGTAAAGTTCATCCTCCCTTTCACTCACTACCCGAATACTTCTGCACCAGTTAGTGTTTTAAGGATCACTTATTTAAGATGTGATATATATTCTACATTTCTGGATATAAATCACAAAATAAAGCTATATCAGTTGGTAATATTAATAACTATTACCAACAATTTTCTACACCCTGTTCACACACATGCACACACAATTTAAAAAGGACTGAATAGGTCTAAAATGCACAATACTATCAGAGGAAGATCTAAAATTAATCATTTTATGCCTGAGAAAGCTAATAAAACAAAAGTTAAAGCCTAATCTCTTATACTCAGTATACTTATATCCTCTGTAGAATACTACCAAGTATATTTATCAGTTTTCTGTTAAATACACTCATAGCCAAGATGAAAGCCATAGGTAATATCAAATGAATAATGCAAAAGAGATACATAAACTCAAATGTTGAAACTATAACCCTGTTTAGCCAGAACCACCACAGTTTCTTCCAGGGCATCAATCTGTTAACAGCTAGACATTAGCCAGGGACACAGCCCTAGCTTAACATAGATAGCCACAAATTGCACTCAGCTTTGTATGATTGTTCCCCATATCTGCCCTCTACAGACACTTCGCGCTGGCTCTCTTCCCTAGTTCCTAAAATTCGTATTGCCATACAAGCCAAATAGATAGCAGAGCCTTTAGGCCTTATCTATTACCAATTCATAATAACTTAAGTCCAACTCTATTCAGTGATTCTGAATCTACTCATCTTTCTTGAAAATCTAGAATCAAAATAGTAAGATAATGAGATATAAATTGGGATCCTTATCATTAAATAATATTAATGAAACGTGCTATGTGTGCGTGTTGCTATGCTGGACATTGTGGAAAGCAAGTGAAAGAATATCTTACAAAGAAGCAGTCAACACTGACACAGACAGAAAAGATATGGAAATTGAGAGAAATATAGCAACTAAATGAAACTATTGGTTGAGTCCATGACCTCATGGCTTTAGATAATCAGTCAAAGTAATCCTATGACCCCCCCCCCCTCCTATTTCTAAGAGGATTATTAGCTTAACAAAAAGTCTATGTAGCTGCAAGAACTCACTTTTTCCTTTCTTTACCAGCCCTGGTGATGGACACTTCTTCCCTATGAGGTCTATGAATGAGTCACAGAACCCTTTACTAGCAAATGAAGAAGCCTGGGAAGATAATGAGGATGACAGTCGAGGTAAGTGAATTAGAAAAGGGTCTTTTCTTCACCCAGCAGACCAACCACTCTCAAGATCCCTGTTAATACAACTAATGAAATGTGTAGTGAGTATTGCCCAGAAAGATTTTATATAAACGTCTGACATGCCTGTTACCTAAGTTACACTTCATCCACTTAACCTCCATGATCCAGTCACTTTCCAAATATATGAGGCTTTTGAGAGACCTTCATTTACAAATATAACATTCTTCCCCTGGTCCCCAAAAGACTCATGTCCACCTCATTATGCAAAAAGCAGGGCTAGGGGCATAACCCTGTGCTTAGAGTACTTGCGTAGGAAGCCTGAGGCTCTGGGTTTGATCTCCCAGCATCACGTAATAGCCTGGAATAGAGGTGCAGGCCTGTAATCTTAGCACTGGAGAGGTCAAGGCAGAAGGACGGCCATGAGTTCTAGTCCATCCTGGGCTACATAGTTCAGGACCAACCTGGACTACAGAGTAAGACCCTGTCTCAAAAAAATATATTTAGTCCATCTCCAAGAGTTGCCACAGTTAACATTTCCAGGATGGCTAAAATGTACAATCAAAATCTCCTCTGAAAATCAGTGCAAACTCTTGGCTCTAAAGTCCTATGAAATCAAAGAAAAGTTAAACACTTCCAACATACTGTGACATGAGGTAAGCATTCCCATTCCAGAAGGGAGGTGGGAAAATGATATTGTTAGATGTTTTCTATATGGCAGTGCCAGCAGTCTGTAAGGTTCATGTCCCAGAAAAGTTGCCGAATGAATTCATAGATAAACAAGGCAAGGTATAGAGAGGGCACAGTATTGAGAAAAATACAGGAGGATAAAGCTTCTGCTAGTTGAAAAGGGACGCAGAAATGTGGGAAGCCATGTAGCTCTCTGTGTAGGGGTTTGTATTGATGAGCTGGGTAAGGAACTGTCTGGCTCACACCAAGTAGCGTGGTTGTTAAGACTAGTTGCTGTGTTCTCCACCTTCTAGAAGCTAATGAAGTCCTCCACCCTTAAGCAGTTTTTGAGGTCCTCTACTTTTAAGATATTTCACTCTATTGTCTTTGAACTACCTAACCTTTGACCATCCATAGTTCTAAGGAGTGGTCACCTACAGGCTGTCACAGCTATAGCCAGCCGCTACTCACATAAATATTCCATTAATCTTGCTTTCCAGTAAACTCTGCATTCATGGGGACCCTTTTATCTCTACTTATATTTCCACTACCTCCTACCACAATAAAAAGCAGTGGGAGCAAAGAAAGATCCAAACTTAGCATGGCAAAAATTAGCTCCTGTGGTTCTATGTCCAGATCCCACAGCAAATTGTGGTGAGATGTTAACTCTAAAAAGCTTGAGTTGTCCTGCCCCTATGCCAGTGCCGGTAGGAAATTTCATGGCCTTTCTCATGAGGTAGCTCCACTCACCACCTGAAGTTTTCCTCAGCAGATGGTCCAAGCCAGGCCCCCTGGTGACCCCTGGAACCACTCCACTCTCCTAACAGCACAGGAAACTGCCAGTTGACTAGCCCACTTGATCCAGTTAACCCCCATGATCAAAATACATGAGGCTTTTATGATACATTCTGTACCCAAACCATAACAGTAGTTTATGTAGGATAAATGGTAGTTAGAATGTTTCTTACCAGTCCTTAATATCAGGACAAATAACTAGTTAGGTAAATTAAGAAAAATAGTAACCAGTGCTGTGCATATTTGTAAACAGTCCTGCCAGGTGGTCATTCATGGTGTTAAACATAAGTCTAAAGCTTTAACTCAACCAATAAGCAATAGTTTACCTTTCTCTGGCCTCCATTCATATTGATTAAATATTCTTTAAAATTTTATATTTATCTTTGAGAAGAGTTTAAGTACACTAAAAAATACAAACAAGTATATGGGAGCAAGCCTACACATGCGTGCAGTAGAGGCAAAGCAAAACTAAGGAGGCAGTTCTTTGTATTTTCCCGATAGTAGTTCTGCGTCTGAGAAGTAGCTAACAAACACTTTTCACATTCCCTGTGCGCGCTCTTCACTCTTGATTGTTTTCTTTGCTGTGCAGAAGCTTTTTAATTTCATTTGTGTTTATTTTTATTTACATAACACATCCCTTTTCCCTTCAAACTCTCTAAATTCCCCCATCTCTTTCTCTTTCCATGATGTCCATCCCCCCTCTTAACTTTCTTCCTTATCTTTTATATTTTTTGTGGTTTGGTTTTCCCATATTAAAGAAACCAAATGATATTTAACTTTCTGAATCTGATTCATTTTGCTGAGCATAATGTTTCCAAGGTACATCCATTTACCTACAAATGACCCAAATTGGTCATTCTTAATGGCAGAGTGATACTCCATTCATTGTTTATATATACCACATCTTTGTCCAGTCATCTGTACTTGGGCATATTGGCTTCTTCCAAGACTTAGCTGTTACAAACTGTGCTGCTATAAACATGTATATGCATGTATTACTAGAGTATGATGACTTTAACCCTTTTGGAAAGATACCCACAAGAGGCATAGCTAGGTCAAATGAGATGTTGATGTTCAGTTTTCTGAGGAATTTGCATGCTGCTTTCCAAAGTAGTTGTAACCAGTTTGCAGTCCCAGCAGCAATGTAGGAGGGTTCCTTTTTCCTCACAGGCCACCAGCATTTGTTGTTTTCTGAGTTTTTAATAGAAGCCACTCTTACCGGCATTAGATAAAACCTCAGCATTGTTGCAATTTGCATTTCTCTGATGGCTACAGATGTTTTTTCATGTATTTATTGGCCATTCAGACTTCTTTGGAGAACTGTTTATTTCAGATTCAGATTTTTTGTTGGGTCTTTTGTTTTGGAAGGTCTAATTTTTTGAGTTCTTTGTGTATTTTTGGTAATAGTCCTCTGTCTGAGGAGTAGCTGGCAAATATTTTTCCCATGTTGTGAGTACTCTTTTCATTCTTTTGTTTCTTTTCTTTGCTGTACAGAAGTTTTTAATTTCATGTAGCTTCATTTGTCAATTCTTGGTGTTATCTCTTGTGCTTTGGGTGTTTCACTGAGAAAGTCCTTGCCTATGCTGTGTCTTCAAGGGTTTTGCCTACTTTTTCTTCCAAGTTCAGTATTTCCATTTTAATGTCTAAGTCTTTGATCCATTTTGATTTGATTCGGGTGCATGGTGAGAATTGTGTGGTTTAGTTTCATTCTTCTGCAGTTCCCCAGCATGATTTGTTGAGGAGGCTATCTTTACTCTGTTGCATATTTTTGGCCCCTTTGTCGACGAACAGATGGCTGAAGGTACTGGGAGATGTTTCTGCATGCTCAGTTCTATAACATTGATCCACCTGTCTGTTTTTGTGCCAATCCCATGTCATTTTTATCACTGTTACTCTACAGTATAATTTGATGTCAGGTATTGTGATGCCTCCTGCATTTGTTTTGTTACTTAGGATTGTTTTTGCTATTCTTAGCCTCTGTGGTTCCATATAAATTTGGGGGCTTTTTTTTTGGTTCTGTAAAAAATGCTGATGGTATGTTGATAGGGATTGCATTGAATCTGTATATCACTTGAGGGAGTACGGCCGTTTTGACAATGTTGTTTCTGACTATCCGGGAATAGGGAATGTCTTTCCATTTTCTAAAATCCTCTTGGATTTCCTTTTTCAGCGTACTATAGTTCTCAATATGGAGGTCTTTCACTTTCTTTGTTAAATTGATTCCTAGTTATTTAATTTTCTTTGAGACAGCTGTGAATTGAATTGTTTTTCTAATGTCTTTCTCTGTGTTTACCTTGTTGCTGTAGAGGAATGCTACTTATTTTTGTGTATTGGCTTTATATCCTACAACTTGGCCAAATTTGTTTTTTAGGTCTAAGAGTTCTCTGGTAGAGTTTTTGGGGTCCTCTGTTTAAAAGATCATGTCATCTGCAAATAAGAAGAGTTTGATTTCCTCCTTTCCTTATGCATATTCCCCTTCTTCCAGTCTCTTGCCTGATTTTGAGAGTTATGTTAAATAGGAGTGCTGAGAATAGACACCCTTGTCTTGTTCCTGATTTGAGGGAAAATACTTTCAATTTATCTTATTTAGAATGATGTTGGCTGTAGGACTGTGATTAATAGCTATCATTAGCATAAGGTAGAGTCCCTCTATACCTATTTTCAGCAGAGTTTTGATCAGGAATGGGTGTTGTATTTTGTCAAAGACGTTTTCTGCATCTTTTGAGATGATCATGTGGTTTTTGTCCTTTCATTTTTTATGTGGTGTTTTACATTAATCGGTTTGTGTATGCTGAACCAACCTTGCATCCCTGACATGAAGTCAACTTGGTCGTGGTATATGATCTTTTTAATAATCTCTTGCATTCTGTTTGCAAATATTTTATTAGAGATTTCTGTATTGATATCCATTAAGGAAATGGACCTGTAGTTTTCTTTTCTTTTTTTTTGGGGGGGGGGGAGGGAGGGGGAATCTTCATCTGGTTTGTGAATCAAGATGATATATGTTTCCAGAAAGGAATTGCAAAGTACTCTCTCCCTTTCAATTTCGTGGAAGACTTTTTTTTCTCCCATTTTATTGAGATGCATAAGTGCAATACATAATATTTACATTGATCTTGAGTACTTTGTGCATATATATATATATGGTGGCAAAATTACAAATACTTCTCTTCTCCCTTTTTGACCCTCCCACTCTCTCTCCTTCCCCTACAGTTCCAACTATTTCCCTAAATTAGATCTATATCCTCAAAAGTTCAAGGTGGAAAAAAATAAAAGTAAATTAGTTCTATGAAATAATTGTGATCTGGGTTTCTCATATCAAAGAAACCATTTGATATTTCACCTTCTGCTTCTGACTCACCCCACTGAGCATGGTATTCTCCAATTGCATCCATTTGCCTACAAAAGCCTCCAACCTATTTGTCTTTATACATGAGTAGAACACCTTTGTGTATAAACACCATAATTTATGTATCCATTGTTCTGTTAAGGGGTATTTTGGTGTCTTCCACATTTTAGCTGTTGTTAATTGTGCTGCTATGAGCATGGGTACACATGTATCTCTGCTGTATGTTGTTTTTAACTGTTTTAGGGAAATTCCAAGAAGGGATGTCACTGAATCAACTGGGATATTTATTTCCAATTTTTTGGGAAACTTATATACTGCTTTAGTGCTTTCCATGGTAGTTGTACCAGTTTACATTCCCACCAGCAGTGCAGGAGGGATCCTTTTTCCCCAAAGCTTCATCTACATTGATTGCTGCTGGTATTCTTGATGTATGCCATTCTTTTTGCAGTCAGAGGGTATCTTAGTGATGTTTTGATTTGTATTTCTCTAATGGTTAACAATATTGAACACTATTTCATGTATTTATTGGCGATTTGAACTTCTTCATAGGAGAACTGCCTATTCATTTCCTTTGCCCACTTTTCAATCAGATCTTTGATTTTGAGGCTAATTTTCTTTCAATTCCGTATAAATTCTGTTTATGAGCCCCCTATCTGAGGTATAGGTGGTGAATATTTTTTTCCATTCTGTTGGTTCTCTTTTAAACTGTTGATAATTTCCTTTGCCACGCAGACAGTTTTTAATATGACATAATTTCATTGTTTTCCTTTGAGTGTCTTGTTAAGAAAGTCCTTGCCTACACCTATGTCTTTTAGATATTTGTCTTATTTGTTTACCAAGACATTTAGTGTTTCAGTTTTAATATCTAAGTCTTCAATGCACTTTGATTTAATTTTGGTGCATGGTGACCGGTGTGTGTCTGTATTCATTCTTCTGCATGTGGATATCAAATCCCAACACCATTCATTGAAGAGGCTATTCCTTTGTCCAGTGTATGCTTTTGATTCATTTATCAAAGATCAGGTAGCTGAGGGTCTTTGAATTTGTCTCTGCATCCTCAGTTCTGTTCCACTGGTCTACTTGTCTGTTTGTGACAGTACCATATAGTTTTTATAACTATTGCTTTGTAGTATAATTTGGTGTCTGGTATTATAATGCCTCCTACCTTAGTCTTGTTACTCAGGATTACTTTGACTATTTTATGTATCCTTTGGTTCCATGTGAATTTAAGGATTATTTTTTCAAGTTCCATGAAGAGTATTGTTGGTATTTTGATAGGAATTGCATTGAAAATGTACATCAGTTTTGGCAGTATAGGCATTTTGACTATATTGATTCTGTCTATCCAAGAACAAGGGATTTTTTTTCCATTTTCTGATTTCTTCTGCAATTTCTTTCTTCAGTATGATGTATTTTTCATTGTATAGGTCCTTCACTTCCTTGGTCAGGTTTACTCCTAGGTATTTAATTTTTTGCTGGGTCATTGGGAATGGAATTGTTCTTCTGAGCACTTTCTCAGTTGTTTATTGTTGGTATAGCGGAAGGCTATTGGTTTTTCCGTGGGGTTTTTGAGGTCTTCTGTGAAGATAATCATATCATCTGCAAAAAAGGATAGTTTGACTTCCTCCTTTCCAGTGCTTGTTCCATTTATTTAATTTTCTTGCCTAATTGCTATGGCAAGTGTTTCAAGGACTATGTTGAATAAGATTAGTGAGAGTGGACAGTCTTGTCACATTTCTGATTTAAGAGGAAAGGGTTTCAATTTCTATTTATTATATTTGCAGTAGGCTTGGCTTATATGGCTTTTATCAGTTTGAGGTAAGGCCCGCCCTTTTATACATATTTTTCTCAGAGGTTTTATCATGAAAGGGTGTTGGATTTTATCAAAGGCTTTTTCTGCATCAACTGAGATGATCATGTGGTTTTTGTTTTTGCTTTTGTTGATGTGATATGTTTCACTGATTGATCTACTTATGTTGAACCGGCCTTGAATCCCAGGAATAAAGCTCACTTGATCATGGTGTGTGATCTTACTGATTACTTGCTGGATTCTCTTTGCCAAAAACTTATTGAGAATTTTTGCATGTATATTCATTAAGGAAACTGGTCTATAATTTTCCTTCTTGGTTAAGTCTTTGTCTGATTTTGGTACTAGGGTGATACTAGCCTCCAGAAATGAGTTTGGCAATATTCCTTGTCTTTCAACTTCATGAAACACTTTGAGAAGCACTGGAGTTAGCTCTTCCCTGAAGCACTGAAAAAATTTTGCTCTGAATTTATCAGTCCTGGACTTTTCTTTGTAGGTAGAGACTTTATTACTGCTTCAGTTTCTGTGTGTGTAATGATCTAGTCAAGGTTTTTATGTCTTTTTTGTTCAATTTTGGTATTTTGTATGTGTCCAGGAAGTCATCAATTTTTCCCAATTCTCTAACTTGTTGGAATATAGGTGTTCAAAATAATTTCTTTTAATTTTCTGAATTTCTGCAGAGTCTTGTAATTTCATTTTTTTAATTCTAATTACTTTAATGTGAGATTTTCTTTCCTTCTTATGGTGAGTTTAGCTAGAGGTGTGTCAATACTGTTTATTCTTTCAGAAAACAGCTCTTTGATTCATTAATTTTTAAAATTTTTTAATTCCAATTTCATTAATTTCAGACCTGATCTTGATAATTTTCTTTCTTTTACTACTTCTGTTGCTTATGTTGTTCTTGTTTCTCTAGAACCTAGAGGTGCATCATTAATGTGCTTTATTTGTGACTACTTTGTCCTTTTGATGTGTGCATTTATGGCTATGAATTTCCCTCTAAGCACTGCTTTCATTGTGCCCCATAGATTCTGATATGATGGACTTCCTTCATCATTTAACTCTATGGAGATTTTTATTTCTTCTCTGATTTCTTCTGTAATCAATTGTTTGATCAATAGTAAGTTATTGAGTGCTCATGTGTTTGTATATTTTTGTTGTTTATTTTTCTGTTAATTTCCAGTTTTATTCCACTATGATCTGAAAGTATGCAAGGAATTATTTTGATTACTTTATATTTTTTAAACATTACTTATGGCCTATAATATGGTCTATTTTAGAAAATATTACATGTGCTGCTGAAAAGAAAGTGTATTTTGTTGGTGTTAGATGGAACACTGTGGAGACATCTGTTAAGTCCAAGTTTTTTATGGTGTCATTTAACTGTTTTATTACTTGTACATTTTCTGTCTGGTTGATTTGTCTATCTGTGATAGTGGAGTATTAAAGTCCCCTATTATATTGTGTTGGAACCTATATGTTCTTTCTGATTCGATGATTGGGTGCTTCAATATATATTGATGATTGTGAATTCTTTCTGTTCTTTTGTTCCTTTAACCAGTATATAGTGATCATCTTTGTCTCTCTTAATCTGTTTTGTTTTGAAGTTTGATTAGTCTGAGAATAGCTACCCCTGCTTGTTTTCTGACTCCTGTTGCATGAAATATTGAATTCTATCTTTTTATTTTCAGTCTATGTGGTTTATTATGTGTAAAGTATATCTCTTCTAAGCAGAAAATTGTGGGGTTCTGTTTTTTGATCCATTCAGGAAGTCTGGTCTTTTGGTAGATGAATTAAGGTCATATACATTCAGAGTGATCATCAACATATATTTGGTATGACCTGCCATTGTTATAATTTTTCAGTGTCATTTACAGACATACTTTCTTGTCAGCTTATTCTCCTATTTCTATTGTCTCCTTTTCTCTGGGGTCTTTGGTGTCATTAGTCTCCCTTTATCTAAGTTTCCTTTCATTATTTTCTGCATTGCTGGTTTACTGGTTGCAAATTTCTTTTGGTTTTCTTTATTATGGAAAGTTTTAATTACTCTTCTTAGTTTAAAAGATAATTTCATTGGATATTGGAAAATTTTAATTGCTCTCCCTAGTTTAAAAGATAATTTTATTGGATATATCAGTCTGGATTTATTTTTCCCATCATTTTTATTAATATATGTATGCAATGCATAATGTTTATAATGAACTGGAGTATTTTATTCACATACGTATCAAATTAATACTACAGTCTCTCTCCCTCCATTTTTTGGTCCTCCAATACCCTCCCTATCCCCCCATAACTCCCGCAATCACACTCATTTGGTTTTATAGAATGTCTGTGTTCTGTGTGTCCCAAATCACAGAAGCCATGTAATATTTAACATGTTATATCTCTCTGTCTAACTCACCTTGCCACTCAAATCAGCACTAATTAGTTCAGTATCCCAACCCTAGAATGGGCTACAGTGGCCATACATTGATGCCTCTTTTCAGGATTCAGCAGAACCTTCATTGGTGTAATTTTCCAAAAGTTCTTTTTTTCTGTATCTTACTATATCTTTGTTGAGATTCTTTGATGTGGCTTCACCCACCAGTCTACATAAGAAGGGAAGTATAATGATGAAATTTATAAGGCTAGAAAATGTGAGAAAAAATGAGACAGAAGTTAAATTCCAAATTTTTTAGCTGAGTACTGAAAAGTAAATATTTGTACATTCAAAAGACATTCAGGTTGTCATTGAATCAATCAGTTTTCTTAGGATCAACTCACATTCAAGAGAAAATGGGTGAATTGCTGCATCATATGAGTTAAAGTTTCTATTGAATTGCTATGTTAAGTGAATTAAAATTTATATTACATAAGTATACTACACTTAAAGCAATAGAGTGGCATGCTTAGCTATTTCAGATATTTTTAGCTTTCATAAATTATTTACTCACATTTCACTAATTACTGACATTTTTCCAGATTTGGTTTATCATTTTATCTACCCATGTATCCATAACTTCATGCATATGTATTTTTAAATATTTTATACCAGTTGTTTATGTCGAGTACAATTATTATGCTTTGCAAACATATACTATTAAAATCAAGAATTATAGGAGAAGATTCACAGATTTTATGAGACAGTTGGTACTGTTTTTAGAAGGACACCAATCAAATGATTCAAATACCAGTCTATTTTTTTGTTACAGTTTCACTTTAGATACTTCCTTTCTACCATATCTTTTGGTGCTGCTTGTCTCTCTGTCTCTCTCAAAGATTCCTTCAAATATTTCCTGCAATGCTGAGGTTTTGATTATGATGTGTCATGGCCGTGAGGGGTGGACCTAAGAGTCTGATGGCCTTTGACTTGTGTCATTCACCCCCAGGCCCTTCAGCATAGCTAATGGTAACAAATTCCTTTAGGGATTCTTGGTCATGAAAAATTTTTACTTCTTCAATTTTTCAGGGATAATTTTGCTGGACACAAC
Source organism: Ctenodactylus gundi (assembly GCA_004027205.1). NCBI lineage: Eukaryota > Metazoa > Chordata > Mammalia > Rodentia > Ctenodactylidae > Ctenodactylus > Ctenodactylus gundi. The sequence continues at coordinate 118,680 of PVKB01003693.1, read as the reverse complement.
AACCTGGGTTGATACTTGCTGTCTTTTAAAGCTTGAAATATCTTTCTCCAGGCTCTCTCAGCCTTCAAAGTTTGCATTGAGACATCTGCAGTAATTCAAATGGGTTTGTCTTGGCAGAATAGTGCCTGTTTTTCTCTTGCTGCTGTTAATATCCTCTCTTTATGTTGTATTTCTGAGGTTTTGATTATGATGTGTCTTTGTAAGTCTCATTGCTGGTTGTGGTTATTTGGTGTTCTGTAAGCTTCTTGTACTGGAAAATTAATTTCTTTTTTTAGATTAGAAATTTTTTTTGCACAATTTCAGTGAATAAATCCTTTGCACATTCAATGCTGTCTTTTGCACTTTCTCTCACCCCCATAATTCTGAGATTGGTTCTCTTTGAATCATCCATCAGCTGTTGTATCCAGCTCTTTGCTCATTTCTAATTTTGGAGTTGTGCCTCATTATAGCATTTGTTTCCTCAGCCCTGTCTTCAAGGTCTGAAATTCTGTCCTCACAATGTTCAAGTTGACTTTCCCTGCTTTCAAATATATTTTTATATCCTGAATTTCATCTAGATTTCTTTTCATTTTTTTACTTCTCTAACAAAATGTTCCTTCATATCTTGAATTTTCTTATTTACCTGAGCCAGCTCTTGCAATAATCACTCTTAATGTGAATAGTCTTAACTTGCCAATAAAAAGACAAAGAGTGGCATAGTGTATGCAAAAACAAAACCCAAACATTTGTTGTCTGCAAGTGACACACTTCACCAACAAAGAAGCACACAGACTGAAGGTGAAAGGCTGGAAATTAGTACTACATGCTACTAGAACCCAGAAACAAGAAGGACATTCTATTCTCAGGCACTGCAGATATCAAACCAAAACAGACCAGAAGAGACAAAGGTGGCCACTATAAAAGAGAACAATCCAACAGGAAGAGCTTACTATTATAAGCATAAATGCACTCAATGTAGGTGCTTTGTATCCATGAGGATCACTATTTGTTTAGTACGTTCCTCTTTAAGCCCGCTAATCATTGCTTGCATTTTTTTAAAAAGAATATCCTGTTTGAACTCACTTATTTGCTTTTTAACTTTTTCTCTATGAGTTCCACTATTGCAAGGCCCATGAGAATAATTTATGGAGTCATAGGCATTTTGTGTGTGTCTTGCTGCCTTGTCTTCCCATGTTTCTGTTGTTGAGAGACTTTACTTTTAAGGCCTGGCTGAACGGTTTCTGTGAATGGGTATAAGGGTTTGTAGGGAGCCTATAGTCCTCTGAGCTCTATGCTGGGAGTTGGCAGTGAGGGAGGACCTAACAGTCAAATGGCCTCTGAGGCATCTTGTCACCCTCAGCCCCTCAGCAAAGCTCTCCTGCCTGTTATGGCTTACTCCCCCAGTGGTGGGGCTCTCTGCGCTTAGAGGTGCTTCCACTACCACCTGAGCAGTTCAGGAGGGTGACAACTTTCTCTCCTCTCCTCAACTGTCTCTTGTGCCAGTTTCTTTCTGGGTTCTGTTTAAGAGTGTCCTCAAAAACCCTGTTGTGCCTGTCTGATCCTTCTTTTCCCCCAAACAGTTCAAACATGGGCTCTTGTTTTTTTACATGGCCCCTGTCTATGTCACTGCCTATTATGTCTGCCAACTTCTGCTTCTCCTAAGTTGTTCTAGGCCCTAGGGGGCCTTTTCTAGGGTGCATGGTTTGGATCTTCAGTGTCCCCCAAAAGCCTCATGTATTTGGAACTGTGTGTTATTGGGAGGCAGAGCTTGACTCCAAGGGGCAGATGTTTGGGATTTAACCTGGAAGGATTGTAGCAACTTGTTGAGATTGGGGGTAGCCTAGAATAGACCTTTTAGATGTTGTCGACTTGACTTCTGTGTGCAGCGGGGTGAGCAACTTTGCAGCCTCTCTCTGCCATGTACTTCCACCATTGCCGATTGCCCCACTATCCAACTCTGCAACCTTCTGAAACTGAGCTAAATAAATTTTTCCTCCCTTAAATTGTGGAAGTTGGATAATTTGTGACAGAAACAAATAAGTAACTAACATGTAGGGAAAACTCTCAGTGCACTTTCAGTTTGCATTACCCAAGGGTTATTTCTTGAGGCTGGGACTACATGCTGTTTTCAGTTCCCACTACTCCCAGGTGTATGCTTACCTCAGCCTGAGGTTCTGGGCTCTGAGCTTTGCTCAGTCTGCAGTTGCCAGCAGCTCACAATCGCTCAGCTGTTCACAATTGGCCTGGGGCTATTTCCTGGGTTGTTGTTTTCATCTGCTTCTGATGTGTCTTCAGGATCTCTGACCTTCCTGTGTCCCCTTTTCAGATGTTGGGATACTCCTCTCTTTCTTAGCTGAACACAGCAGCCATCCCAAAAGTCAAAAGGTGCTGTTTTTTGCCAGCCTCCCTGGCTCTGTCCCCACTGTGCTCCCAATGCTCCTAGGCAGAGTGGATCCCACCACTCTGAATTTTGCCCACCCTGGGCCAGGCCATCACTATAGCCACTACCAGTACTGCAGCAGCTATATCGAAGTGCTCACACATTAACCTTTTATCAAGTATATAATTTGAAAGAAAGTTTCTGGTTCTGTAAGTTGCTTTTTTATTTTGTCATTTATTTCTTTGTTATGCATATGCTTTTTGTTTTGATATAACTGCACTTGTTTAATTTTGTTGTTATTGCTTGTGCTTTAGGTGTCATACCTTTCCTCCTCCAAATTGTTCTTCTTAGTATATATTTGTGTTATATAATAATTATATTAAACTTGCATGATTGGTGCATACATATATTGCATCTTGTCAATTTTACTTCCCTTTCCACTTCCCCCCTTTATTCCCTTTATTTTTTTACCTCCCTCTGTCCTGTCCATAAAAATCTATCGCTCTCTTTTCTATCATCACTGCTTTATTTTATTCTTTCATTTAGTCATACTTCGAGTTTCTCATATTAGAGAAACCAGGTGATATTTAATTTTCTGTTTCTCAGTTATTTTGTTAAGCATGATGATCTTAAGTTGCATCAATTTTCCTTCAAATGATTGAAATTTACCTTTTTGTGGCAGAGTCATACTCCATTTTGTGTTAGTTCTACATTTCCTTTATCCATTCATCTGTATATGGATATATTGGTTCCTTCCAAGAATAAATATTGTATGTTGCTACAAGCAAGGGTATGCAAGCATCAACTGTACTGTGATGTCTTTAACTTTTTAAGGAAGATATCCAGAGGAGTTATAGATTGGTCAAATGGAAATTCTACTTTCAGTTATTTGAAAAATTTCCATCCTGTTTTCCATAGTGAATGTATGAGTTTGCATTCCACCAACAATTTAGAAGGGTTCTTTTTATCCTCACAGCCTCACCAGAATGTCTTGCCTCTTAAGTTCTTTATGATAGCCATTCCTATTGGAATCAGATGGAACCTCAGTATAGTTTTTATTTGAATTACTCTAACGACCAACTATGCTGAACATTTTTTCATGTATTTACAGTTGCATTTCTTCTGAGAAGTATCTATTCTTTTCAGTTGTCAATTTTTAATTGGGTCTTTTATTTTTGGGAGTCTCTTTTTAGTTTTTTGCATGTTCTAAATATAATTGTGTGATGAATTGCTGGCAATTTTTTCCCAATCCATTAATTCTTTCTTCACTCTTTGTATGCTTCGCTGTATAAAGCTTTATAAATTTGTTGTTATCTTTTGTTCAGTAAGTGTTCTGTTTAGAAAAATCTTGCATATGCATATGCCTTCAGAGGTTTTTTTCTATTTTGTCTTCCAGCAGATTCAGTGTTTCAGTTTGAAATATTCACATCTTTTATTTGTTTTTATTTGGATTTAGTACAGAGTAAAAGATGTGCATTTAGGTTTGATGTCATAACTTTAAAAATTATTTCCAATAATATTGTCAAGAAAAGTTTCCCGTGTTTTCTTCTAAAAGTTTTAGTATTTCAGGTCTTGAATTTAGGCCTATTGTTCATTTTGAGCTAATTATTTTGCTTATAGTGTAAGATAAGTCTCCAATTTCATTCATTTGCATGTGGATGCTCAGATTTCCCAACATAATTTATTAAACAAAATTATTCTTTCCAGATTATATATTGATGACCCCCTTTGCAAAGACTAGTCAACAGTATATGCTTAGGTTTCTTTTTGAACCCTTATTCTTTTCCAACAGTGAAGTGTCTTCCATATTGTTTTATTGCTAAAGGTGTGTGATACGGTTTGAAATCAGGTAATTAATACCAGCAGGTTTGTTTTCTTAGCATTACTTGGGCTATTCAAGATTCATTGTAATTTCATACAAACTTCATGTTTTTCTATTTTAATTTTTTATAGCATTCACATTGAATGATTGTTTTGGTCGGTATAGGTATTTTATGAATATTAATTTTATTTGTATTTTATGCAATTTTTGCATACTTATTTTATCATCTTTCACCTACTTAATTAAAATTATTTTCTTTCCCTGCTGAGCCATGGTAGCTTAGTTGATAGAGTGGTGCAGGCAAGGCAAAACTGTTTTTTAATCACTTTCATGTGATTATTGTTGAGATGTTTCTTCCATAATGTGGCTGCATCTTTGTAAATAGATACCAGAGCTCTACCTGAGTTATGTTTATTTATGAATAGCTGCCAGATGTTGCTTTCTGTGGAGAGGAAAGCCAGGATCTTCTACCCCATCATCTTGCTAAAATAACCTACAAAAAATTCTTATCAACATTCCCAATCAGGTAATGATATTAACTCACTCTACATGTTATTATTAGTGATATTTTAAATAAATAGAAATATAGCCTTCTTGTTAGAAAATTTTACCCTAAAATCTTATGAAGGAGACGTTAGAGATTTTCACATTGACCCAAATTACCAATTTTAACTGATCTGAAATCCTCACGTTGTGGTCCTCACACGGAAGCCTAAATTGAACTATACCACAATATATATTATAATTGTCTAGGCAACATCTTCTGTAACACTCTCCCCTTAAAGTTATCATCTTAGATGTGGATTTGCCCTGAATATAAGAAAGCCATTCACACGAGACCTGAATGTAGCCATGAGACAGAAGAAATGAACTTAACGCTGATAGATTCAGAAAATTCCCAGAGAAAATTTATCCCAGAGTTTATAGGGAACTACTGAACTTTTCCTATGTTCTAGGACAAGCATTAATTCAAAGTAATCAGCTTTTTTAATGTATCCCTTGCCTACATCTATTTTGTGATTATTTGATAGGAATTGATATCAGTTTTGTCTTTGCAAGTACCAAGATTAGCATTTACCAGTTGCAATTACATGGCATCTACCTTTCATTAGGCTTAGTTACTTTATTTCCTAGTAAAGAAGGTAAAGATGGTACTTTTCCTCCTTCTCACCCATCTCTTCATCAATCCAGTTTGAGAATCTAGTGGATAGCTCCAAATCAAGCTCAAACCCCAAAGTATATGATAATTATGCATAACCTATTCTAGTTACTCTGTGTCAGTGTATCAACTATGACAAGAAAAACATTTCAAAAGAACCTAGCCATAAAAGACCTAAACTTTCCTTAACTAGCACAAACTGCTTGTATTTTAAACTAATAAGAAAGAAAATGTACTGTTTATTTTTTTATTATTTTAATGAAATATATTTTAACAGGGATAGGATAGTTCTATGTAGTAAAAATGTTATAAAATATAAAACAAAAAATGTTCTGAAATTTGCCAATACAACCTTCTGGTATTGATAATGCTTCTAAAAATTAATGTCTATTCTGTCATATGCTGAACATTAATCCATGAAAACATTGTTATCATCTTCTAGTATATAAGATGTTTTTATGTTACCTAGTTTTCTATTCCTTTGTTTAAACAAAACTTTCTTTCTATGAAAACGACTACTACGGTTCAGGGTAGAAAAGGTTTCTGGTTTCTGCTAATATCTGCTGTTATGACAAGCCATTTGTTAGGAAGAATAACAGAAGCAGTAAAGGAGTATTTTTCACAGCAAATTAAGATTGTGACACATAATAGTTGTTGAACAGTACAGTATCTTATCTCAAAGGTCTTGCATTTATTTAGAGGAAACAGGACACACATGTGAAAGATTGCCTAACAAACTACAATACTGGCGCAAGCAGCCCTATTCCATCTCTTTCCTGTAACTCACCCAACCCAGACCTGCCTAGTCCAACAATCTCCCTCAGCAGGAGAGGCTGAGAAGTTAGCAGCTAGTATTCAGAAAGAACCTGGCATCATGCCTTCCTCCAGACAGCCCTGATTCAACTGGAAATCTAGTAGGGAACTGCAGTTAGAATCTGTGGGCCACAAAATGGAGACAAGTTGTGACTCAGGTAAGACAGGCTCAGTGGAAGTCCCCAAAAGATGTAGTCATAATCAGCTGAATATAGAGAACTGGCACTCAAACAGCCCAGCTCCTGTGCCTCATGAAAAGACCAGTGCCTGGCACTAGCTGCATCAAAAAGCACCGCCAGCAGGAGACAGAGATGGGTTTAGGCACAATCTTCTGTGGTTCAGAGACTCGGGTATAAAAGAGAAGGGACCAGTTCTTCCTAGAAGCCAAATAACGAAAGTAAAAGCAAGATGGGAAAGCATGGTAATAAAATGCCCAAACCATTATGTTTCTGAAGTGTTATGGAATTGGAAATTCATGTAAAGAAAAAATATCAATCGAATTTAAAAAATAAAAAAACAAGATGTCCCACAAAGCCCCTAGTTCACCAAAAGAGGCCCCAGTGGGAATAGAAAAAGAATCAAATCTCAAAAAGCTCAAAGCAGAATGCTCAAGGATGTTCAAATAACACTACATTAATGTGGAAATGGTTACCAACAAATGCTACATAAATCAAAGAAGCTTAACTTCAGAATTATCAGGTTACAGGAAAAATAAAAATCCAAGCTAAAGGAATAAAACGAGCTTTAAAAATGCAAACTAAAGGAATTATTTACTGAAATCTTAACAGAAAACTTCCCAGACGTAGAAAAAAGAACTCACAAGCGTCGTACTGCAATCAGTTCTGACAAAAATATAAGATCCACGAGACGCATCATAATAAAAGTTACAGACATCCAACTCAAAGAGAAAATCCTAAAAGCTGTTAGAGAAAAACAGCAAGTAACTTACCAAGGCAGGCATATCAGAATAACATCAGACTTTTCTACACAAGTTCAAAAAGCCGGTTGAGGTCTAGAGGAATGTCTCAGTGGTTAAAGCACTTGCCTAGCAAATGCTATGTAAAGCACCAAGTACCCAAGTTCAGATTCCCCAACACCACATAAGCCGTGCGTGGTGGTGCACGCCTGTAATTCCAGCACTCAGGAGGCTGAGGCAGGAGGATTAAAGTGCGCCCAAGGCCAGCCTAGACTGTAGAATGAGATTTTGTCTCAAAAAAAAAAAAAAAAAAAGCCAGGTAAGCTTGAGCTTGCAGTGAAGTCTTCACAGCCTTAAAGAAAACAATTGCCACCAAAGAGTCCTATATTCTGCAAATTTATCCTTCAAAATTGATGATAAAGACCTTCCATGAAAAAAAAAAAACTTAAAGAAATGTATGACAACTAAACCAGCACTACAAAAAAAAAAAAAAATCTTAACGGTCTGCGATATAGAGATAAGGAGAATAAGCACAGTAAGGACAGCAGAGGGAAGTATAATTTCAGCCGAGATAACATTTTAAAAAACAGGAAATCAGAAAAGAAAGTCAATATCCAAAGTTTAGGACAGTCTCAGAACTCAGTGCTTATAGGACAAATATAACTCTTAATGTCAACAGTCTCAACTCACCAATCAAAACACAGATTGGCAGATTGAATTAAATACTACAGAATCCAGGAAGTAAATAAAAACACTTCTATTTTTTAAAAAACCTGTGACTGAATGGATTCAGGGCAGAATCTTACCAGAATTTCTTGGGATATTTAATGCCAATATTCAGCAAACTCTTTCAAGAAACCAAAAAGGAAGGGAAATTTCCAAAGTCATTCTTTGAAGCCAGCATTACTTTAATACCAAAACCAGACAAAGACCCAACCAAAAAAGTAAAACTAAAGGCTGATTTCTGTAATGAATATAGATAAAACATCATACATCTCTGGTAGGGTAATATCCCAGAGACTACAACTCAGGATCAGTACACTTGTAAGCCAAAAAGAAAGTCTTTATTAGCTAGTCGGTGACTGCAAGGGAACAAGCCCAAGGTGTGAGGCCTCTAGCCCCAGATTTCAGAGTCCTTTAAGCCTGAAAAACGCTTCCTGGTAGACACAGTTGAGTGGGTTTTTGGCAGCAGTAAGCAGGTTACAGAAGCAGAGAACAAAGCAAGATAATACACATCATTTGTCCCCCTAGCAACTGGAGCTTAGCCTAGGACTTTTCATCATGTCAAGCGTGTAAGCTATCTGCAATAACACAGGTTTGGGAATGGTTACCACAATATGGCGTTGGTCTGGTCAAGCTGCATGTCACAATCACAGCCAATTGGGCCTCATCCCAAAGATGCAGGGATGGTTGAGCATATGCAAATCAATAAATGTAATATACCACGTTAACAGATGTAAAAATAAAATCATATCATCTCAATAGATGATGAAAAGGCCTTTGACAATATTCAACATCCGTTAATGATTAAAAACTCTGAAGAAAATGGGAAGAAAAGGACCTTACCTCAAGTAGATTCAAACCATCTATGACAACCCCTCAGCCAACATTATTCAAAATAGGGAAAGAGTGAACAAGGCAAGGATGTTCATGGTCACCCTTTCTGTTCAACATAGCACTCAAAATTTTGGCCAGAGCAATCAGGCAGGAGAAATAAATAAAAGGAATATGAATTAGAAGGGAAGAAGTTAGCCTTATTCACAGATGTGATGCTCTATATTGAAGCCCCAAAGAAACTCCATCAGAAGTCTCTTGGAACTAATCACTAAATATAATAAAGTATCAGGTTATAAAATTGACACTCATAAATCAATACACTCCTATACACCAATAAAGAACACAACAAATCCATTCACAATAGCTACAAAAAACTCAATCTTTAATAATAAACCTTACCAAAGATATGAAGAATCTCTACAGAGAAAATTATAGAATCCTGAATTAATGAATGGAACAGAAGTTTAGAAAATGGACAATCTCTCTTTCTCTCCCCCTCTGTTCCCAAGTGGAATGAAAGCACACCTCTGAAGAAGTACAGAGGCCAATACTCACACTAAAACTGTTCAACATCTTTGGCCATCAGAGAAATACAAATCAAAACAACACTGAGGTTCCATCTACAGTGAGAATGACTTTCATAAAGAACTCAAAAAGATGTTTGTGAGGTTGTTGGGGGAAAGGAACACTTCTACACTGTTAATGGCATTGAAAACTGGTACAACCACTATGGAGATTCCTTAGGAAGCTGAGATTAGAAATCCTATTTGACCCAGCCACGGCTTACTTCTCATTTTATCACTCCACAGTAGCACAGGACATGCTTTCTGATTCGAACTCATTGACGACTTGCATTATTGCACAAACACACATTTGTTCAGAGCTCAGGTTTATGAATTGTGGGTAAAGTGTTAAATGAGTATTCATGATATTACTGAAGTTTTCCACGCACATTCCCTTACCTAGAGACATGGGGAACAAGTTGCTTGACGACCAACTGTCTAGCTACACAAGTGAGTAGCTCCTCTTTAACCCGGTATATTACGCTTGATTCTTTCATGGATAAGACACAGGATAGCTAACTCTTGACCAAAGGCAAATTGAAAATGTGAGAATAAGTTGTTTACAGATTTGCACCGAAAGTGTCAAGTAGAAGTGATAAGGGGGAAAAACTGTGCATATATAGAGATATGGTTTCAGAATGTGAATCTTCTATATAATCATTAAGAATTTTTATCAGTTAAGATTGCTGTGTGGTTGGTTAAATCCTCTTTGAACTCACTAGTCTTCCTCCATGTTCTCCAGTCTTGTTGACAACTGTTCACCAAATACAGATTGTGTCTTGCTCGGGCTTCCCACTCAGTTATTCCTCCCTGTCCCCTGAAGAGGCCAGTCCACATTCTCTCTGTGTTTCCTTTTGTAGTTCTGTACCATGAGTGCTTGAATGACGTTAAGGGGAACCAAAAGCCTGCTGTGTCTTATGCTAGGAGTATGTTGTGCGTTCAGCGTGCAGTGATACATTTAACCCTGAGGCCCTTGCCCCTGCTCCCTCAGCCTCATGTTCAGCTCCAAGGCTTTAGCCTTTGGCTCCTGGCTTTGGGCTAAGGCCATCAGTTCTAGGCCTCTACCACATCATTCTCTAGCAATGTGTCGCTGTCTACTGCCTCCAGAGACTGGAAAAATAGTGAAAAGGCCACTGAATGATTAGCCACCTATATAAGACATAGGGGTATTTGATCACCGGCTGAGTCTATTTTTTGGTTGCTATAAAAATACCTGAGGCTGGGGCTTGAGGAACAGCTTAGCAGTTAAAGCGCTTACCTAACAAGTGCTAAGTGCCTTAGTTCAATTCCCCAGCACCACATAAGCCAGGCATACATAGTAGTGCACACCTATAGTCCTAGCAATCAGGAGGCTAATGCAGGAGGATTGTTTTGAGTTCAGCCCAGTCTGGGCTACATAGTGAGCTCAGAACCAGCGTGGACTATAGTGCGACCCTATCTCAAAGAAGGAAGGAAGGAAGAAGGAAGGAAGGAAGGCAGGCAGGCAGGCAGGCAGGCAGGCAGGCAGGCTGAGGCTGGGTACTTTATGAAGTAAAGAGGTTTATTTAGTTCACAGTTGTGCTTGGCTGAAGAGTCCAAACAGCATGGTTCCAGTGTCATGACAAAGGACTCCTACATGCACCACAGCATAGTGGAAAAGTGGAAAGAAAAATGGCTACCTGTAGATGGAGCCAAGCACATAGGTGGCCTGCTTTAACAGAATTTGCACTTGCAAGAAATAACCAGAGGCCCTTCTGAGTATGGTACTCCCAAAGACCTACTGACTTGCCGCTTAGGCTCTACCTCAACACTGCCTCACTAAGGACCAAGCTGAGAGTATATGAACCTTTGTGGGATACACTCAAACCACATCCAACTCAAGGTAATCACTTTCAATTTTCAATCTTGCAGGTTATCCAGAAGGCTCATCATCTCTTGCTGTGGAAATGGAAACGTAGCAGTGTTCACATTTTCTGTATCTTTCAGACAGGTCAGTATTCTGAAGGAGCATATTTGGTGCCACCTAGACCACTAAGAAGTAGCCTTGGGAGCAGAACTGGAAAGGAATAAACTCCCATTCTGGCAAACAAGATGTCAGATTTTCCACTCTCACTACACACATAAGCAGGTCTATACGTAATGCTTCAGTTCGATGTAGTGGGGGAAAAAAGGCCTTTATTCCTCATAAACTCACACTTAGTTTCTGGGGGGAAAAAGGAGATCCAGAAGCAGCTAAGCATTCTGTTCAATTTACTTGCTTTTACCTTGAAATACAACCTTCGTGTGGTGCTTTCCAAGTCTCTGAAATAATATATATTGCAAACAAGTTATTTTGTATGAATAAATAAATGCAATATAATTCAGTATTAAAAGGAGATTCTTAGTTACAGAAGTAGCATGAAGCTCAAACCTCCAGTCCACTAGAACTTCTACTTCTTTTCCCAAGAAAAGCATAGCAGTTACTCAAAGGCCTATCAATCTCTTTGTAGGTTCACAAGTCTTCAGTTCTTTCCCTTAAAGAACTTCTGCTATGTACAGGTATAGATACAATAAAAGATCCGACTGTGCCAGCCTGTTTGCCAGGTACTTGGAATATGTCATCTTATTTAGTCCTCACGTGAATTCTGTGAGGTGAATGTCATTGTTTACATTTTACATATGAGAAAACTAAAGCACAGAAAGGTGTTATACCATACATCTGAAATTGCACCGCTGGTAAATAGCTAACCTAGAATTGTAACTGTGTGACCTCGAGTCATTATATTTCCACTATAGCACTGCACTTAAGTTTACTATGTATCTTCACTTGTCATCAAAGATTTTTTAAAAGAATCTCTTTTCTTATCCAAAGCCTTGATGAAATGCTTAATGTTTAGACAACTCATATGCCAGTATTATGTAGACTTCAGTTACCTATGGTGCTTATCTCCATTATTTCTTATTTTATTATTTTGTTTAGGGCGTTCGATGAAACCCTAGCATTTTGACATGTTGACAGATGTTGAAGGGAAAAGTTATGTGGTGAAGAAATTTAGAAAACTCTGTATACATAAAATTAGAAAGTTATGTTAGTGAGTTCAGGACCAGCCTGGACTACAGAGCAAGACTGCATTTCAATAAATAAATAAATAAATAAATAGAAAGTTGTGTTAATGTAAAAATTCTCAGGGCTTTCGATATGTTACTGAGTTCTGTTACTCGTCAAGAGGAGGTTGTAGTAACTTCTTCAGTGCCTTTGTGGTCATTCCTTTTGTATAGATCTTGAACCTTTATTGTACTTTGCAGGACTTGTTATATACTAAGGAAACTTGCAAATCTCCAAAATTGGAATAAGTTATTTCCTAAAATTATTGATCATGTAAAAATTTCCTCCAGAACTTACTGAGTGAATATTTAGCCAGAAAATATATTTATATGCTTCTCTGGATGAGCAAAACTGCCTTTAGGTAATGCCTTTTCTAGGGTATGCTATCCAAATAAGTTAACAACTAGTCATGTGGAACAACAAAGTCCTGTTCCAGTAATAGTGGAAAAGTGTTTAGGGACACAGAGAATAATGAAAGAAGTATTTTTGAAATTTACAAAGACATAAATAACTGATTAGAATGTATATAGAAATTTACTTCAGAGGCTGAAGGAATAGCACAGTGGTTAGAGCACTTGCCTAGCAAGTACAAGGCCCTGAGTTCAATTCCCCAGCACTACATAAACCGAGTGTGTTGGTGCACAACTGTAATCCCAGCACTCAGAAGACTGAGGCCAGAGGATTGCCCTGAGTTCAAGGCCAGCCTGGCTACATAGTGAGCTCAAAACCAGACTAGACTACAGTGAAAGACTCTTTCTCTCTCTCAAAAAAAGAAAGATAAAGGAAAGAAAATTATTTCAGTGATATTTGTAAGATCTCCAAACTGAAAACAACTTGTGTGTCTATCAACAGAATAATTTAATGTTATGTTTATCCAAATTATTAGATATTTTACAGTTTTATTTTTTTAAGGTTTTTATCTTTAAATTAAAGAATGAAGGATAACGTGAATACCCATGTGTTTATTACTTAGAATTAACAAATGCCAACAATTTTTTCATTTTCTTTAAATTATGTGAAAAATTATTACAATGGTTATTACACATATAATAAATGGATTCTAGATTATATTTTCTTCAAAATGAAAAGGCAACTTGGAAAAAATTTGCAAAACATACAGCATACAAAACAACTCTTAATTTAGAAAGTGCTTGCAAAGTCAGCAAAAGGAAAACACAAAATATGTGAAAAGATAATAAAATAAGCACAAAACTGAACATTAAACATTATTTTTCAATTTTCAAATTATCCATAAAGACATAAAAATTAAAATAACCTAAAATAGCATTTTCTGTATTAAATCAGCCAGTTTTTAAAATTACAGTTTTTAGAGTTGGAGGCCATGTTGAAACAGATGTTTTTATTTACTGCCGCTGTAAAGTTTAAATTCAAGGTCATTTTTAGGGCAATTTGATGAGGTGTATAAAAGCTTTCAATTATTAACATATTTTTATCTAGTAACTTGCTGTATTTTAGGAATGTATTTTCATAGAATAATCAGAGATCTACACAATTATTTATCATTAATTTATTGTAATGGCAGAGAAGTTGAAACAAAACAAGAAATAGGGGAATTACTACCTCATGATGAAATAAATATTGCACAGCCATTAAAATAATTATTCTGAGGAACAATAAGATTATGTGGAAAAGCTGTTAAAATGAAATTTGATTTATCTGTTTATTTACTGTTTTGGTGCTGGAGTTTGAAGTCTTGGGTCTCACACTTGCTAGGTAAGCACTCTACCAGAGTACATCCCAGCTCTAAATTTATTTTTTCTATTTTTATTTGTATATTTTTGAGTATGTATGTTGACAATACATATTCATTTACATATTGATTACATTCAGCTTGGAGAATTGTTTTATATATAATATATATCATTTTTAACTTTTCCCCATTTCCCCCTCCTACCCTAATCCCCACTTTCCCGTCCTCAGTTCACCTTCCCATCTCTGATAAGTCTACCACCATATTTACTATCTTCTCTCTTTTATTTTGTTCTTTTAGTCATTTGTAGTTTGAGTCTCTCATATAAATGAGACTATGAGATAGTTAACCTTTCGCATCTGGTTATTTCACTAAGAATTATGGTCTCAAATGTACCCATTTTCTTCTAAGTGCTTCAAGTTAACTCTATGGCAGTGTAATACTCTATTTTGTATATATAACACATTTTCTTTATCCACTCATCTGCTAATAGGCTATTTGCAGGATTTAGCAGTTATGAAGTGTTCTGCTATAAACATGGGTATACATGTGTCCCTGTATTATGATGTGTTTAACTCTTAGAAAGATGCCCAAAGGAAGTATATTTATGTTCAAATGAGATTTCTATTTTCAGTTGTCTTGGTTACTTTATCGTTGCCGTGACTCAACACCCCACACCCACAAACTTAAGAAAGGAAAGGTTTATTTTAGCTCACAGTCTCAAAGGTCACAATCCATTCAGGGGTGCCCGGCAACAATCGAAGTACATGGCAGAGAGAGAGGGGTGAAGGCAGCTTCCCAGGCCAAACGGGAAGACAAGCTGAGGCTAGTTGAGACTAGTCCCCGTCCTCCAGGAAGGCAGGTGCAGCTTATGTATCCTTTCAGGTCTCCGCCCAGTAACCAGTCCCTCCTGCATCCAGGTGTGGCCACTACACACCGTTAATCCTAACTTAACTGCAATCCACCCCTCCAGACCAGACCCCAATCCACCAACATCACATGGTTCCATTAAAATACATGAGACTTTTGGGGGACACTCCAGAT